>JALPQI010004499.1:0-74999 GCA_025490895.1 Thaumatotibia leucotreta
CACCCCTTCTTCCTCGAACAGTCTCATAAGCGCTGGGTCCTCTTTAATCCCGATCAGGGCATCAGCGATCCTGTCCCGCATGTGCCGCGCCAGCTCGAAGTCGTCGCGCGCCGCGGCCGTGCGCTTGCGCAGCCGCCAGCGCCCGATGCGGATCCCGGCTGCCGCCAGCGCTGAGCCTGCTGACTTGAGGCGGCGGGCGTACTCGAAACGCTCTTCTGTTGATGAACAAAGCATTGTGAAATTGTGACATGGGTCCTTCCTAAAAATTCAAAATCTCATACCCAAAAAGGTAAGCTTAGGAAATGTGCTCATCGCTTGTTAAGTTCTATTGTAATCCCTCCAGAAACAGATTCAAGCTCTAGAAGGGAGGCCTGTAGTTGAGCAAATATTGATACTTAACTATCTATGTTCCGAATTTCCACCTTTTACCTACACAGAAAAAAAAGCTAATCGAAAATAATCATCAGACTATCTGAGTCCACTGCTGGACGTAGGCCTCTCCTATCAACTGCGTATAACCGCAATAAGAAGTAAATGCGCATAATTGCCGCGCTAGGCAAGCAGATTTGCGATCGCAGTAATGTGTCCACAATGTTGACGCTGCTGCCCATCATCGATCTTCTATCAAAAATTGGTCAAGGATACTTCAATTCCTTAATCGACTCTTACGACACCCGCGGGCAAAGGCTGGTGGTGACAAATGTATTCCTACTGCCGTCACCACACGGCCATTTCCTATACTATTGAATCAATATTCACTTGTGAAAGGAAGCTAAAGGTACAAGTATATTAGGGTTACCCTGCGACCATATATAAATATAACATGGACGTCTAACGCCAGCTCAAAAATGCCCCCAAAACCAATTGTTCAATTGTGCCAAGATGGGCAGGACATAGCGCTTTTCTTAAAACCGCGCATATTTCGGCGCAACTTCTTTGACAGACTTTTATAGAATACTTATAACCAATGAAAACTTTGATGGACCAATCACAACTATTTTAAATGGCGGTTTAAGTTTTTATAGGTTGATATTGAAATTCATTACCGTGATACATTGAAGAGGGGGTGACACTTGTCAACTAAAATTCAGGACCGTTTTTGAAAGGCAATTTAGTATGGCGTGCGGCTTCCATGTTTTATTTGTTCGTAGGGGTTACCACAAACAGCAGCCCGCTTCTTCTCATCCAAGGTCCTCACGAGGTCTGCAATCTCGGTGTCCACGTACATGACGAAGGCCAGGTCATCGTAGGGGGAGTAGCACAGCTCCTTGCTGGACACGGGGGACTTCTCCAGGTCTTCTGCCTCCTCGCCCAGCACGTTTACTGCCATCAGGGCCACCTGGCGGGGTGCTACATTACTATGCTGTATGCAAATTACATATATACAATACCTTATACAGGGTGTAATCTATAAGTGTTTAGGTCATCATTCCGTAAATATGAGAGATATCAGAAAAATTTTAACTGATATCGAAAGTACGTTACAAAACGAGTAAAATTACACTAATAACTTTTTTGAGACAAAATCAGAAATATCCCAAATATTAACTTCAAACCCTTCCATACATTTAGTAGGTAACCGTTCATTCAAAAATAACAAACTTTTCATTTAAGAATAAATGTTAGATTACTTATTTCATAAACGGTAATATTATTATTTTATTACAATGTGTTCGTACAAATAACGAATCTCTAACAGTTTTATCTCTTACGACACCCACATTCTTTAAGGCTGTAAGTCGTCATACTAAATGTATGGGAGCGTTTTAAGTTAGTATTTTTAATATTACTTCATCTATTTAGAAAAAGTTATTAATGTAATTTTACTCGTTGGGTAACGTACTTTCGATATCAGTTAAAAGTTTTCTGATATCTCTCATATTTACGGCATAATGGCCTGTAAACACTTATCGATTACACCCTGTATAAGAGTTAAATGCATTACCTGAAGGAAATAATTATTTCAGTGCATTTATTGGACTGTCGGAATTAAATTATATCCTTGAACATATAATTGGCTGGTTGACTGCTGTGTGCTTCTACAGTCATAACCCTCACCAATGCTGGACGTAGACCTCTGCTATGCGTATAGACGCATTAGGAGGTAAATGCCCACAATCACCACGCTGGGCAGTAGTCCAGTGCGTCCGATATGATGATGATAGATAAGATAGATAGGATAATAGTTATTTGTTTTACTAGGGAGCAAAGTGATTGTTTAACTCTCGTGCAAATATTGAAACCCGAGCAAGCGAAAGATTCCAGAATTTGAACCACGAGCGCAGCGAGTGGTTCATAAAATGGAATCTTGAGCGATGCGAGGGTTTTAAGGCACGAGAGTTGAACAAGCTTTGCTGCCGAGTGAAACACAACATTTTTCACCACACAAAAGCGAGGAAACATGCGAAATAAAACTCAAACATAACAAATTAGAAGGTATTTATTTGCATGTCCTCAACTTCCAAAAAATAAACAAATCAACAAATAATAAAACAATAACCTCAAATATTTATCTTGGCGTGGCAATGCTTAAAAATTCAGGATAATTCAAAAATGAGACTCATGTTATTGGCGATTTTTCAGTGATTTTCGGAATTATCCCACTTTCGCATCTCGCAATTACCCGAACACTTGAAAATTAAGAGTGAAAGAAAACAAAACTCGACCGAACTCGTTTAGATTTAAAAAAATATATATTCGGATGCGTTCTGAAATTTGCATAGTGTCAACTCTTTTATTTTCCTATTGTTTTTATTTGTTGTATTTTTAGAACTTTTAATTAAAAGCCTTTTACAACAAAATGTGGTATTTAATTTGGATTTTAGCATATTGAATATAATATTATGAAAGGTTCATGTGTATGAATCTGTTTGAAACTATTGAGTTTTCGAACGTACTGTCTAGTTCAAACGTCAAAAAGCTTATTGCACTCTCAGGCCGTATAAGTTATTGCTTTAGTCCACCCAGAAGATTAAAAAAAAAATACTTTAACCTCTAGAAATTAAAACACAGTTTTGCGCTCTGAAATTGAAGGACAAACAGCGTGTTTACGAGCAGTGTGGTGAAAAAGACTTTATTCATGTCCACAACATACATGGCGTTCACAATCAGTCCACAATCAGAAAAACATGCAATATAGCATAACTTATCAATAATTAATAAAGCCATGTGTCGTGGCAGAGAATAGGTGCTGGCTCAGCATAATGATGCAACATGCAGCATGCCACATCGCTCATATTCTGCCAGGACCTTTTATACAACAAAAAAAGAGAGAATGGAGTATGATGCTGCTGCCCATGATTAATCTTCTATAAAGGAATATCCATTGACACTTTAATCCCTTAGTCGACTCCTACGACACCCACGGGAATATTTGGGCTGACAAATGTATTCTTACTGCCGTGACCACGCGACACAGGATACTTTAAAAAAATTACCTCAGAAAATATGTTTGAACTCTACAATCATGTTGTATTCATATTTTTTATTTTCAAAACTACAATTTATGTACATAGATTAAATGTAACTAATCTACTTAACCTAACCTATACTATTTTTCTAAAATATCTAAGATTATTTATTATTAAGGCCCTTGTGGCATTGTACCGAGAATGCTGGCGGCATTTCCTCGCTGTATCGCAATACTGATGCGTTGTGCGAGGAAGTCGCCAGCTTTTCGGTCTTTAGTTACATCAACCAGACGTTTCGCGATTTCAGCAAGCAATTTGCGCGCGCTGGGGCCCCATGAACCTAAAGTTTCTAGATGTAGTAGTGTAATCATGTAGTTGCAAATTGAAGGTTTGATACAGCAGTCGACGCACCTGGTCGTTGTCGGTGGCGGGGGGATGCGGGCCAGATAGCTTCAGTTTCACGAAACGGGCGATCGTAGGCTCTGGTAACGCCGCAGATCTGCAAAAGAAAAATAATTATTAACAACAGGGGGGGGTCTACTAATGCGATTCGATTGGACGACCGCATTAGGCGAATGACGCAATGTAATTCCTATCATGCATTAAAAAAGGACCATGGGATGTTTTGACCACGGCCCTTCATGGACTCGGTAAGGTACGGTACAAGCCATGTTGGCATCGCTTAATACCAATATAGCTTGTCCCAAAAATAACGCAAGATTTAAATGTAATGAAAAAGCATACTTTTTACGACCAATTCCATTTTTTTTCCTGACACAAATTACACAGAATACGTATAGGATTAAGTATTATTATAATTGCAAATCGCCAAGCAGACCTGGTCTCCTTGACGAAAAACTTGCGCTATTTTTGGGATACCCTTTATAAGAATAATGGTTTATTTGGTGCCATACAGTACAGAGCAATAAATACAAGTAGAAACAGTAAGGATTTGAACACCAAAAAAGGATTCCACTCAGTAGGTATGTGTGGTGTCAGATGTCATGATGGTTTTCAGGGCAACCGAGCTAAAAGCGAAAAACAAAAATAACTAGGTAATAGGCTTGCGATTTGTGAACACCATGGCTGGTGATCTAATGGTGACTGTACCTGAGTTCCCTCGTTCTTGCTTGAGGAGCAGGCTTGGCGAGCGTGACGCGGCCCACGCTGGTGTAGGTGGCTCCGCAGGGGGTCGCGGCGCCTTCGGAGACCAGCCCACCTGACACCAGCACCTCCACGCTTGATGCTGGAACATGAAATGAAAGAATTAATCCAAAGTATGCTGGAGAGCTGGGAGGCTACCACGAACTAATGTGTCAGATCCATAGAATAACTATCAAAAACGGACAAGTCTAAACTGAATCGCATTTAAAGGTGCATTCAGACCAAAAGAGCATTCGCTGTTCTATCCCCCGCTCTACGAAATCAATCAATCATATTTTGCGTAACGATCGAATTTCGAGAGGTTAGAATAGCGAATATTCGGTTGGTTTGAATGCACCTTAAGAGAGTCTGGAACAATCACCAATCAACTGATGACCCGTTATCCGCTGCATACTGGCCTCATTGGGAGACCGAAGTAGCAGTTCATGCAGAAGTATTTGCTAACAGTACCTAGCATTCCGTGTACACTGGTCATACTGGTGATTCACAGAAGGAGCTCTTTTGGAGGAGCATCTTCTCACTGCCGGGCCTAGTCCAGCTTACACTTACGGATGAGCTGATGATGAGCTAACAGTTAAAGCTATAGTGCACACTGGCACTTGGCCGTGTGGTGACAGCACTAAGAATACCTTTTTCACTACCCCAACTTTTCCCGCGTGTGCCATAAGAGGGATTGAAGTGTCACTGATCATTCTTTGATTGAAGATTGATGATGTGCAGCAGCAACACATTACTGCGATCGTCAATCTGCTTGCCCAGCGTGGTGATTATGGGCATTTACCTCCTAGTGCGTCTATACCCATCTTATCTTATTGGTGGGGCCGTTACGGATACACTTCGACCCATTGGGATCTTTTGTGTAATTGCCCCCTATTTCGCCTACCCCAGGGATTGTTCTATCAACTCAATATGTTTGAGGATGGACCCTATCGGTAGCGTTTTGACCTCCTTCGGTTCCAGATAGCCGGTTCCGAAGTCTTTCATCCTTTGTCTGGCGAGGGCATGACATTCGCACATCAAGTGTTTCATTGTCTCCTCTTTTTCGCCACACATTCTACAGTCTATGCTGTCAGAAAGAGCCATTTTGGCCAAAAGAGTTTTGACTCCAAAGTGCCCCGTAAACACCACCGCGTCTATACCTATAGTTCATAGGAGAGGCCTACGTCCAGCTGTGGACTGAGATAGGCTGATGATGTGATGTCTGATCTTCTTTTAGAGAAGCACTCCCTCACTGCCGGGCCTAGTCCAGCTTTCACTTACGGATGAGCTGATGATGAGCTAACAGCTGCAGCTTGTGGACGCTGGCGACACTTGTCAGCCGCAGTAACAGCTCGTGGGGGGGAGGCCCGGTGGAGCGCCAGCCCCGCGCCGCGGGGCCCTGGGAGTTCAGCTCGCATGCTGGGTAGGAGCTATCTTCACCTAGAACAACAACATTCAATAATATATGTAATAAATAACGCTGCGACCATGTATAACTGGACGTCTAACGCCAGCTCAAAAATGCCCCCAAAACCAAATTGTTCAATTGTGCCAAGATGGGCAGGACATAGCGCTTTTCTTAACACCGCGCATATTTCGGCGCAACTTCTTTGACAAACTTTTATAGAATACTTATAACCAACCAAAACTTTGATGGACCAATCACAACTATTTAAATGGCGGTTTAAGTTTTTATAGGTTGATATTGAAATTCATTACCGTGATGCATTGAAGAAGGGGTGACAAAAGTTGAAAGGCAATTTAGTATGGCGTGTGGCTTCCATGTTATATTTGTTCGTAGAAATAACGTGAGAAACAAAGAAAAATTACTATAAGGGTCGATTGCACAAAAATTGTTCATAATTAACATCTTCATCAAACAAAACGGAAATCACGATCGCGTCAGTTGTGTTACGAAAGTTGATCATACAAACTTTGATCTCACTTCTTGCCAATAACATACACCCTGATTTGCCTCCCTTTGAACCTGGTGATATTTCGCCGCAAGATACGCTTGCCATCCTAAAGTCCATTAAGACGAAGGCTGTCGGTGAGGATAGCCTGGGTTTGGACATGCTCATGCTTGTGGCGGATTCCATTGCTCCCATCCTCTCTTTTATTATTAACTTCTCTTTATCCACGGGTACATTTCCTGCATCCTGGAAGAATGCCCACGTAATCCCACTACCCAAAACCTCTAATCCTGTCGACTTTTCTCAATACCGTCCCATCTCCATTCTCCCTATTTTGTCTAAAGTTATAGAACATTTTGTTAATCGCCGTCTCCTATCTCATCTTAATATGCATTCCCTGTTAAATCCCTTCCAGTCTGGTTTCCGCCCCGGGCATAGCACAGTCACCGCCTTAGTTAAAGTCACCGATGACATTCGCCATAATATTGAGCATAAAAAGCTCACTATCTTAGTTCTCCTTGACTTCAGTAGTGCTTTCAACACTGTTAACTTCGGCCTACTTCTCAGTATACTCCGGACTCTAAATTTTTCTGAAACGACTCTGTCTTGGTTCCGCAACTACCTTATTGGTAGGCGTCAGCGTGTGAGGGTTGACGACCAGTTCTCGGACTGGTGTGAACTCTCCGCTGGCGTGCCGCAGGGTGGTGTCCTTTCTCCGCTTCTATTCTCAATTTTTATTAATGGTATCACCAGGTCACTTAATTCGTCTTATCACTTATATGCGGATGACCTGCAGATTTATTCAGCGGCTAGTATTGAAAATTTTACTAGTTTAGTTAGCGACATAAATGGGGATTTAGAATTAATTCGTTGTTGGGCCCGTAATTATGGATTGAAAGTGAATGCGAAGGAATCGCAAGCAATTGTTATTGGTAGTCCTTACTATATAACTAAGCTCTCAGACATGACGGTTCCGGACGTTTATTTTGGTGAGACACCTATCCCATTCTCATCGACTGTGCGAAATCTGGGTATTACCATGGATCAGACGCTATCCTGGACACCCCATGTGGCGGAAATTAGCCGAAAGGTGTTTGCATCTCTTCATTCTTTGAGACGTCTACAAAACTTTCTCCCATTTCAAACGAAAATTACCCTTGCGCAGTCTCTCTTGCTCCCACTGCTAGATTATGGAGATATTGCTTTCCTGGACCTGAGGGAGGAGCTGCTCGATAAGCTCGAACGTTTGCAGAATGTGTGCATCAGATATATTTTTGGCTTACGTAAATACGATCATGTTTCTCAATTTCGTTCTCAACTTGGCTGGCTTCCGATCCGCCGTCGCAGAGATGTACATGTCCTGTCCTTGCTTTTTAACGTACTTTTCAATCCTTCTTCGCCTCCTTACCTTTCTGAAAGATTTCTTTATTTAGCTGATGTCAGTAATCACCGTTTACGTTCAAGTGCTAACCTCACTCTTGCTTTACCGTGTAATAAGTCTCGAACTTACTCTAGATCTTTTTTGGTGCGTGCTGTGAAATTATGGAATGGGTTGCCGCTGTCCCTCAGACAGGCTCAGTCTGTAACGTCACTCAAGAACGGTCTGAAGAAGTTGTGGCTCTCCGACAGTTTGTGAAATGGTTGAGTATTTTATTTTATTTATAGATATGTAGTATATGTATTTTACATTATAACTATATGTGTAGTTTATGTACGAATTAAGCATAGTAGGTAATATGGTATATTTACAGTAGTCTTTCAAATCACGCACTGTACACGTTTGTTTGTCTATCTCTTGTTTCTTATAGTTCTCTCTTTTGCTCAAAGGTTAACTGGAAGAGATCCCTTACAGGGATAAGTTCGCCCTTGTACCTTTTTGAATTGTTGTGTATTTTTTTACCTGTTTTATTTGTGTGCAATAACCCTTTACGACCGAGACAAAAAAATTCTAAAATCTTAAGAAAAATGCATTTAGATCGTTTTAAAATATCTTCGAATACTTGTAAAAAATAATTAAAAAAATCAAATTGCCTTTTATCATTAAAAAAATCGCATGCACGAAAGTGATGTTCAGGATCTGTATGTAAATGCAAGATCTTGCAAATTAGTATTAACATGCCGAAAAAAATTAATAAAACACATTATTTAACGAAAAAACTTTCTGTCATAAGCGATCTTTCATTTTTAGGGTTCCGTATCACAAGAAGAAAAAAAACGGAGCTCTCATAGGATCACTTGCATGTCTATCTGTCCGTCTGTTACAACCTATTTACTCCGATACTACTACTGGGCAGATTGAGTTGAATTTTCGCACACCTATGTAAATTAGTGACCCAACGATGGATGTGGAACGTAAAAGAGTTATAAATATGAGGGCTACTTTTAGGGGGTAAATTAGAAAATAAAAATCAAAATTATCACTTCATGATTTCGAGAAGATAAAATGTATTATCAATGCTAATAATAATATAATGAATGGATTAAAGCGACGATTTTTAGGAATCAACGTGTAATAAACAGTACTATTTGCAATATACACTTTTACTGACTGGGAATAACGACAAATCTAGAAATCCTATTACATTATACAAATTCACACAAGAAAAAAAACGATATTTACTACACATTAAGTTTTCCGCAGGAATTCAACAATAGATTTAAAGATGTCAACGGAATTAACGGGTTTTAATAGCCAAACAAGAAAATATTTGTGGTTTAATACTTAAAAAGCATATGCTAGAAAATACTACGTCGTGCACAAGCAGAATTAGCAGTAATCTCACACCTAGCTTTAGTGATGATGTGAAGCTTCCGAAGATAGACATAGCAAAGTTTACCGGAAACTATTAAGATTGGACGTCGTTCTTCATTGTGTTTTTATCATTAATCCACAAACAAGCAGAGTTCTTAAGAGCAACATTCATAATAGCAAAGCTAAAGCAATTCGAGAGATATTAGGTATGGACAAATATGGAGTGCCTTACTAAGATGAAAGTACAAGGTATTATTAACCCTAGTTCCTTGGATACGCTGATAGAAATACCATGAAATATGTACCTAACGAATTAGACGAAATATGTTACCAATTCTTCAAAACATGTGACCATCATTCTTGGTTTCATTTTATGCACAGACCGATTATGCATAATCGTGCAAATATTTATGACGAACGATTTACGAGCTACGTCCGAACCTACAATTTTGTGCACTTATTATTTATGGGTATATTGTTTACACAAAAGCACTTAATTTTATTCTAATTTGTGCTAAATAAAAACGTTTAACTCTTTAAGAGTAAGTATCACTAAATAAATAGAAGGTTTGTCACCACAAATATACGAAACTGTGAACTTACGTGTGCTACTACTCCCACCAAAATACATCGCTATCTTCAACGCTGTCTTGCGACTGACTGATGCGGCCGCCCTAAGGTATTTGGTACTTTTACGTGTCGGCTAGTGTCTGCAGATTCGATCGGTATAGGTTTGAGCCAAAATACAATTTACTTGGTGACAGGATTTTTGCAAAGTCATTTGCAGGATTATATCAAACCGGTCGGAAAGGGTTAAAGAATTTACATACATACATACAAACTATACTATTAAGGCCCATTTAGACGATACAAGTTTCTTGAACATTCAATACAAGAAAGTTGAGGCAAGAAAAAAATTGCACTGTATAAACATAACGTGCAATTATTGTATTCAAGCAGGAACTTGAATTCAATACTGGTATGCAGGTAAACAAAGCCTAGGTAGTTAATTGAATACAAGAAATGTGAATCAATGTTTTAACCATGTTTTCTTTGTTAAGGTGTGCAATAAAGAGTATTCTATCTATCTATCTTTCAATCTTTTGTTTTCACAATGGATTCCGTGCGTGAAGGTGTGCTCCTTGTCGCTGCTGTAATAGCAACTGTGCTACGGGAAAAGCTAATCGAAAAACGTCGCAAAAAAAGATCGTGCTGGACAAGAACATAGATACACAGAAGAAACATGCTGGGGGCTTAAAATACTCTGTGTATGGAACTCAGAGCTGAGGATGATGTAGAGTTCAAAAACATGTTTCGTGTGAACAAAGCTCAGTTTTCATACTTGCTCAATAAAATCACTCCCACAATTCAAAGACAAAACACAGTCTTGCGTAATGCAATTCGGGCTCATGTTCAACTAGAACTTTAAAATACTTGAAAAAATGCTTCATAATTGATTTATCAACATGATTTGGCAAAGGTCAACTAATCAACGAATCTTGGTGTAGAAAAAGCTGCAAGGGCAGGGCGTCACGAGCCTCACGGCTTTTATAGTTTTTATTTTTTGTGTCCCAGAGACATTCATGGCCTCTATAATTTTCTATTAATTTAATTATCTCCGAACTACCAAATTTGAAATTATTTTGCTTACCGTGCTACCCTCAGCGAACGTTCAATATTGAATGAAAATCTGCCAATGCAAATCGGTTCAATTCTTGCTTCAATAGGTCATAATTGATTCAACTCAAAGTTTAGACGTGTCAATACTTGGAAACAAATATTGCCGTGCAATAAGTGTCCGTGATGTAAACAAGACACGGTCAAGAAAATTGACTATCAAGAATTGTATACAATAATTTCATTCAAGATTGTGGTTATTGCTTATGTGTAAACACTTTGATTCAATTTTTGAACTCAATTATTGAATGGCAGAACTTGCATACAAGATTTTTGTTCAAGAATCTTGTATCGTCTAAATGGGCCTTTACTCTGTCCAACAATCTTCAGCAGTAGTAAAAGGGAGCAAGTTTCAAAGATATAAATTCGTATTGTTGATCGCTCATAGAAACATTGAATTTTTCGCCGTCAGTGCCAAAAGTTGTTACACAAGAATTATGACGTTAAATTCTGTTTTCATTAAAGGATTATTAGCTAGCGAGACTGTACTCTTTTACTTTATTGAGTAGTTTTTATATGTCTTCTTATTTTCTTGTATATGTTTTCCCTGGTTTCCCTGGGTAAAGTCAATAAAGAAGTTCGTCAGCAAGTAAGTAGTAGCGTCAAAGACTTGTTGACGTTTTACACAATTGTAAAGAAATAACCTGCTTTACGAAGAATTAAATAGTCTTAGTTGTTCAGGCGTTCCCAACTCCTCCTGCGGGTGTCGTAAGAGTCGACTAAGGGATTGAAGTGCCACTTACCATTATTTGATAAAATATTGATGATGGACAGCAGCGTCATCATAGTGGACACATTGCTGCGATCGCCAATCCGCTTGCCCAGCGTAGCGATTATGGGCATTTACCTCCTAATGCGTCTTTACTCATAGTTAATAGGAGAGGCCTACTTCCAGCAGTGGACTATTCATAGGCTGATGATTTGATGTGTTGTGATGTTTGACCGATCGGCTTTTACCGCCTAGTTATCGTTCTATGCCTCAGTTTCGCACATAAAAACGTACGGCAACGACGAAAAACGATAAAATCGGAACCCTTATAAGTATCATAAGCCTCTGACTGTACTAACACAATAACATTGGATTTGTGCTACCCATGTTTGATGTGACTTTGCGAAAACGTTTCCATCAAAAGAGCATACGGAAATAGGTCGCGCGAGTCATGCTATTAGTGAGCTATTGTAATGTTCAGACTTGAGGTAACCTACCGACAATAATCCGGCTTCATAAAGGCAATTAAATTCGTTTTTTTTAACCATTTTTTGTTTATTATATTTTCATAAAAATACTTACCAGATAAGCTTTTAAGATTGAGGTCGATTGCAAAAAAAAATACGTACCTAGTTAAGAACTTAATCGAAACAAAAATCACGATCGAAAGAACTATCTGCATTAGTATAGCCATTCTGCAAGAGAATACGATAAGTCACGTGACCACGATAATGTATGGAAATGATCGCCGTGGTCACGAGTACAAATCTGTCATTCTCGTACAATTATTACTTATCAGATAGATTGCCGTGACATCTTGGCTACACTTGCTGTATTAAATCATAGCAATCCTGCCTGGAATAATGCCTGTGCATTCGGGCACAGCTGTGTGGCACAGTGTGTGGCCTTGAACACGGGAGAAAAATGAAATGGGTGACTCCTTAGGCTATCTGCAATAATCCTGTAAAGGTCCCGATGTTTAAAAATTGATAAGTTTCGAGATATTGTTATTCAAAGTTATGGACCCGAAGAACTGGTTCTCGGCATCACGATATCGTAGTAGCTTGTCAGTCGCAAGACATTAAGATAGTATACCAGGTACTGAGTCATAATAGTTATTTTGGTTTTATTTTTACACTAATTTGGTACGTTTTTTTTAAGTTTTTGTACATTTTTCAATGTTACAAAAATGATAAGTTATTATAGTTCTAGAAATATAAATTGAATGTTAATTTTTACTATAATGTAGGTAGAAAGTTACCAATTTATATTTCTCGAACTATAATAAAATAACTTTTAAGTCAAGTAAAATTCAAATTCAAATTCAAAATTCTTTATTGCTTTTCATGTGTACATTTTGGTGCTTATATGTAGCTTAAAGCTAAGTATAGTTCCAACATGAACCCTGAGAGGGTACAGCAACGTAAAATAGGGTAAGACTTACATAAACATTTTATCAACTATCTCTAATAACATTTTAGTAATTAATAGATAACAAACACTGTCATAATGACTTTATCAACTGACTCTAAAATTTATTTCTCACTTAGGAATTCCTGAATGCTATAGTAGGATTTGTTGATTAGATGTTGTTTTAATAGGTTTTTAAATCTTTGAATGTCAGTTACTACTTGTATGGATTTTGGGATGTTGTTATATATGCTAACAGACATTGCAAATGGACCAGAGTGTATCTTTTTCATATTTGAGTCAGGCCGGGCTAATCTTGTATTTGGTCGTAGATTTGATGGACGAGAGTACTGTGGGAAGAGGGAAATATTGTTTTTAACAAATGTGCTTACTTCTAATATGTACATTGAAGGGACAGTCAAGATCTTATGATAAATGAAATATTCTTTACAGCTTGTCATATTATCTAAATTAGCAATAATTCTCACACATCGTTTTTGTAGCACAAATAATTTATTTATATCGGAACTGTTCCCCCAAAGCACTATGCCATATAAAAGCCAAGCATGTGCATAAGCATAATAGGCACATAACGCCGTCTTGACGTCAGTACACTTCTTTAATTCATATAATGCATAAGTAAAACGGCTCAACTTTACAGATATTGAATTTATGTGCTCCTTCCAATTTATAGTTGAATCAATGTGTATGCCTAAAAGTGGGAAAGAGTGGACAGATTCTAATGCAGTGTTCCGGAATGAGAAATCAATGTTTATGCTACGTTTCTGGTATGGTCTAAATTGCATGAGTTTGGTTTTATTGAAATTAAGCTTTAAATTATGATCATCCAACCAGGTTACGATATTTTGAATGGTAGTATTTAAGCTATTATTTAAATCTAGTTCATTGTGGCAAGGTATTATTACAGATATGTCGTAAAAGAACCCATAATAACAAAGAAAAATAAAGCAAGAAATAAAAAATATATTTTTTTAAATAGAATAGAATAGAAATAGAAAATAATTTAATAATAACTATGCTTATGTGGAAATGATTGTTGCTTAGCTTATTAATGCACCATTTAAATTTTCACCCCGGTTGTAGGCCACACACTGTATATACATGAATTGATCGACTTAGCGTACATTTTACCACAAATTATACGACACGTTTCTATATAGTTGGACTACCTGTGCTATGAAAAATAGCGTCAAGCCACGGTCCGGTCGATACGTCACCTGCCGCAGGGAATCGATTGTCACTTAAATATTGAAAGCTTTAATGATGAAGCTCGCCGCCGCATGTACAGACAGCACCAAAAATATATACAGAATGTAACAAAAATATTCGTGATCCGGACTCGGGTAAGTTATGACTAGTATCCGAATTGGGAAAAGGAGAACAATATTAGCGCCATTTGCAGCTAAAATCAATTTATCAAGGGTAATAAATTTGGACGTCCAGTCTCATTTTTTTTTTTCAGACTAGGTAGATGAATATCTGAGTGTTTCAACAGCCTAATTTTGGTGGCATCATTTTTGTCGAAGTTTCTTAACGTCTCAATGTTATAATTTGTATAAGGTACTGTGTCTCTTTCAAATGACAAAGTAGCACATTGTAACGAATAGAAACTTCGGCAAAAACGATGCCACCAAAATTAGGCGGTTGAAACGCTCAGATATTCACCCTCCTTCTGTATAGGTATTCCTCGTCAAAATACTATACAGATACTTGTATCCTTAAACAGAACTTATTATCACCTGAAGAAGTCCACACTCAAGGTACTTATTCCCTTGTAATTCTGACTTTTGACTGTTTCCCTAAAAGGGTCAACGCTTAAAACTTGAATCGTGCTTACTTCCTTTTAATACATAAGAACGCGGGCTCAGTGCTTGATAATGGAGTGTACGGAACCCTGTTGAGCATGACCCAACATAGCCCGAGGAAAAATACAAAAACATGTTGTAATAGTTTGCTGGAACAATTTGCCGTGGGTACGCTCAGAAGGAAATTAAAAAAGTTCGCGAAAGTTAGTTGATGTCAGGCACAGGCAAGTAATTGGGTCAGGGCAGGGCTTAACTGAATACTAATTGGTTAGGAATAACTCCATAGTTATTTTATAACTACATAGTTTCGTTTACCTGACCTGACCTGGGTGAATAATGCGTTTATTTTTTTTAACGTACAAATGTCCCCAAAGTCGCACTCATAATGTATTCGGAAATATCTATATAATACTTGTGTATACAAATAAATACATAATATCTTCGAACATCTTACACAAATGCATTAAGACTTTTGATGTACTGGGTATCGAGCGACGATATATAAAATAGATAGACATTTTATTACATACACAGCCACGACCAAGTAACTACAATATATAATAGTTACCTATTTGTGATAAATAAATATATACACAAATAATGCTCTCGCTGAGAGTGGATCCCGGAACTTTCAGCTTCGTAGGCAGGGTCACTACCCACTAATAAGGCTTTATAGACTAGGGAGGGCGTCAAACGAGTGGATTTCAAAATATTTTATAAGATATTTATTTTCAAAACTACAATTTATGTACATAGATTAAATCTAACTAATCTACTTAACCTAACCTATATCTAAGATTGGCCCTTGTGGCATTGTACCGAGGATGCTGGCGGCATTTCCTCGCTGTATCGCAATACTGATGCGTTGTGCGAGGAAGTCGCCAGCTCTTCGGTCTTTAGTTACATCAACCAGACGTTTCGCGATCTCAGCAAACAATTTGCGTGCGCTGGGGCCCCAAGAACCTAAAGTTTCTACGCCAAACGGTGCAAAATCGTACTCTTTGCCGAGGCCCTTATATTTATTACGTTTTAAAAATTCGGCATTTTCAGCCGCAGCGGCTGCCTTAAACGTAGTTCGTTGAAGAATTATAAATATTTTATTGTTAACAATAATCAATAAAGCTCTAAGTTGAAATCTATAATTAAGAGACAATCCAATTAATGGAGCGATCTTTCCTTCGGATTCCGAAATACAAAAACAAAGACATATCCTGGAAATGAAAGAATTTCGAAGTTCGCGGTTGCAGGTCTGATTAATATTATAATTGTTATCTCCATAGAAGCGTGTAAGGCGTCTACGTGGATCTACGGATCAGTGTAGCGCTGTCTACGAGAATTCGTAGCAAGTAGTGACCTATGATTCGATAATGTATACTAATCAATAATCATAATATACTGCATCAAAATAGGCAGAAAACCCGGCCGAAAAATCACCCTGAATAGATGAACCTAATTATACTTTGTCTAACCATCCCTGTCGGTAAAAAGGGCGGCAAACTCAAATATTCTATCAAGAGAGCCAACTCTCCGGCGCGTCTATATTTTAAATTTGCCGCCATTTTCTACTTACAGCGATGGTTAGACAAAGTATAATTAGGTTCATCTATACAGGGTGATTTTTCGGCCAAGTAGCACGGACCAAAAATGATTTAACAACTTGCTTAAACTACTTACTGTACGAGTCGAAAAAATTAACCTAAACTTTTTATACACCGCAAGATATTGTTTAGAGTATTTAAAGATAATCATCCACAAATCTACGTATATTCATGTTTAGATTGTCCGTGTATTTTATGGGTATAAAAAGGATATCACATAATATTCTGATTTTATACAGAAAGCAGCTAAAAAGCGCTGAGATGTGATCATTGATCAAAATTGGCGCTCAATTGAACACAAATTTAATTCGATTTTTAATTCATATAATGATGAATGATGAATGACGGTGATTGCATAATGTCACGATATTTCTCTTTGTTTTGATCTTCGATCTATATTTCACTCGAATTCTTCCCATCTACGTCAAAATTTGGGGTGGACGGGAAAAATATTAATTAAATATCGACTAATCATTAATAAGTTTTTTTTATAATTATATGCACTTACTTGTTGCGTATACGACGTGAAACGGGATGCGTTTCGGCATCTCCCTATCCGGCCACCATCACCGCTGCCCTATCCATCACTAAATAATATCACGAACGAAACAATCACGAACAAAAAACCACTAACAAAACGAGACGTTCGTCAAATCATAACTGAACTGGTTTTGTTCTACATTTACTGAAATTTTAGTGTGAGTGCCGGAGAGCTTGCAAGGAAATGAAAGAAGAATGCAAAGTGGGGAGAAAATCAATAAATTCGCTGTGAAGTTGCCTCGGAAAATATTCACTTTTGATAACAGCGCCATCTATGTACAGTCTGTGGAACTGTTTCAAGGCTTTCCCCTGCCGCTTTTCAACTTGTAATTTACTATTACAATTTTTGAAAATAGTGCCATCTATGTGTGCTTTTCTGAAGTTTTGGGGTTTTCCCGGGCTTTCCCCGCGTGTCTGTTTTGACTCCCCCTATAATTATGTCATTAAATGTACGTTATTGTTTTAGTAATAGGAGTGCATATTAGGGGGTTAGTGTTACCGGTCGCAATGGATAATAAATGAAGGGGAACACTTTATAATTTGCATTTTACCGAGGGGTGGTTTTTGGAAACATTTTAAGTTAAGCACCTAGGTCAAATAGTAAAGGTACTGGCAAATTATTGTAACTGTTGACGTAATAAAGTCAAAGTATTCTTTATTCAACTAAACCCAGAAACGAGCGCTTTTGAATCGTTAAATAAAATAGAAAATGAGAAAAAAAACTATTGTTTTTCTTCGTCAGGTTCAGATGCGCTGTTCACCCAGAAAATGTGTTCTTTATTTCCACTAACTATCCATCTCTTTCCTACATTTTAGTATGATTTATGTTACTTACTACTATAATTTTCATACATAAGTATGATACTTATGCAATCAGGTTCGAATATATGCTGCCGATTGTCGATTCTGACTGAAAAAGCAATAAAAAGCAAGATCTATTTATAATCACGTTTTCATCAGTTACAATGATCTCTACATAGTTGAAAAATAATCGGACATAGTTTGCGTCGCATCAGTTTCATCATCATCAAAATTTAAGAGCTTTGCTCTTGTCGGTGGAGTAACCGCCATTCCTCTCTCTCCATTGCCAGTTTCTTGAGGTCCCTATACGACTCGACTGCGACTTTCTCCTTCACTTGGTTTAAGTAAGTTAGTCTAGGTCTTCCTCTTCCTCTCTTGCCCTCAATTTTTCCCTCTAGGATGTTTATGAAGAATCTGTCGTGTCGTAACAGGTGTCGCATCAGTTTATTTCCTGCAATAAGTGGATCCCGGCGTAGTAAATAAATTATAAAAAATATTTTAATAAAATTATTAAATGAAAGAAACAAGTCTATTATACATTTTTGATTTTCTATATTGAATACGTTATTTAACATAAAATAAAACACTGTTTGCGCCTGTTTCCCGCAATAAATAATTCTTGAAAAGTTTAGTACATTTGGATACAGTCATCGATATAAAAAAAAATTGGTAGGCTTAAGTCAATGATGCTGAGCAAGATCCACCAAATTTCCCAAAAAGATCCCAGAAAGTTTGTATCCCTTTTTGTTACCAAAAGAACTGTTTCATACAAACATTTTGGGACATTTTGGGAAATATGGTAGATCTTGCTGGGCATCATTGACTCTACCAGATTCCTATACATTTTTGGTCATCATCATCATCATCAGCTGAAAGACTTCCACTGCTGAACATAGGCCTCTCCCAAACATTGCCACAATGACCGTTCCTGCGCCTGCCGCATCCAGCGGACTCCTGCGACCTTCACCAGGTCATCGGTCCACCTTGTGGGGGGCCTACCCACGCTACGCCTTCCGGTACGTGGCCGCCACTCAAGAACCTTCCCGCCCCAACGGCCATCGGTTCTACGCACAATGTGCCCCGCCCACTGCCACTTCAGTTTAGCGATTCGGAGAGCTATTTCGGTTACTTTGGTTCTGCTGCATTTTACACATTATTATTTTTATTTTACATTTTTGGTAACAAAAAGGAATGTTTCATACAAGCATTTTGGGAAATGTGATGGATCTTGCTCACAATCATTGACTCTACCAGGCTACCAATTTTTATCAATACCGTATCGAAGACGTGATGCAAATGTACAAACTTTTCGACAAATGCTCATAAATGCCCCCCCAGTAAGCTTAGCATATGATTGGTATGTCAGTATGTCACCGCGAGATAGATTTTTCATCTTTAACTAACTATATGAATAAATGAGGGATGGATAGTCTATCTCTACGTAATCCTGTGCTAAGCGTACAGCATAAAATAATAAATAAATAAATAGCATAGCATAGCATATACAAATAGCAGCATAAAATAAATAAATTATTAATATTAATTAAATAAAACACAATAGGCGTTAGGCATCGCCGTTTATTTCCTGTAATAAGAGGAGCCCGGCGTGTTGTTCTGCAGCCACGCCAGCGCGGCGGCGGCGCGCGAGCGCCCGTAACTATTCACGCCTGGGTGCTTAGACAAGTTGCCAATCGCTAATGCTTAATCGTCAATCGTAAGCGAAAGGCAGCTAACTGTCTTTGTCGCACTAATATGAAAGAGTGACAGAGAGGGAAAACTACGATACGCTACTAAGTGCTAGGGATTGGCAACTTGGCTAAGCATCCTGATGTCGACTGTATAGGAATGAGCCTCCGGAATAATCCATAGTAAATACAGCATCTTTATGTAGCAGAAACAATTTGGGACCTAGTACGCTGCCTTAAGGTACACCATAAGTAATTTAATATCCAATTCCTTGCTTATGTAGTCTTCTATTTTTACTTTTTCTGTAAGATTATGTTAAATGTCCACTCAAAAATCCTATAGTTGTGTTTGGTATCCCATTTCTTTCTATTTTTTGCTATAGTGGAGACAAAAACCGTATCAAAGGCTTTGTTTAGGCCAAGTGATTGATCAATTATTTATCTTAAGGATATTATTGCGATTTCAATTAATCTAGATTGTCGAAAGTCAAATTGGGTGATAGAATATTAAATTGATTTAAGTAACAAACAAGTCTATTATTTCCTCTACTGCAAACGTTTTTTAATATAAAATGAAACACAGTTCGCGTGTTGTCAGTTTATTTCCTGCAATAAGTGGCCCCCGGCGTGTTGTTCTGCAGCCACGCCAGCACGGCGGCGGCGCGCGTGTTGACGCCCGGCTGGCCGGCGCCGGCGCACGAGCGCCCGTAGCTGATCACGCCGGTCAGGAACAGAAGCCCTGTTGCTGGGTCCGTGTACAGTCGCCATCTGATATATGGGAGCGGCCATGGTGCTCAAAAATATCTGAACATGCACTGTAATGCCAGCTAGAGACCTGATATTTGTGAGCAACGATACATTTCATCTCGACTGTATAGGGCTAGGCTGCCGGAATCATCCATAGTATATACAGCATCTTTATGTAACAGAAACAATGTGGGTCCTAATACGCTGCCTTGAGGCACACCATAGGTAAGTTAATATCCAATTCCTTGCTTATGTAGTCTTCTATTTTTACTTTTTCTGTACGATTTTGTTAAGTGGTCACTCAAAAATCGTATAGTTGTGTTTCGTATCCCATTTCTTTCTATTTTTTGCTATAGTGGAGACAGAAACCGTATCAAAGGCTTTGTTTAGGCCAAGTAAATGATCAATTATTTATCTTAAGGATATTATTGCACTTTCAGTGAATCTAGATTGTCGATAGTCGAATCGGTAGGCTGATAAAACATTAAATTGATTAAAGTAACAAACAAGTCTATTATTCTCTCTACTGCAAACGTTTTTTAATATAAAATGAAACACAGTTCGCGTGTCGTCAGTTTATTTCCTGCAATAATTGGCCCCCGGCGTGTTGTTCTGCAGCCACGCCAGCACGGCGGCGGCGCGCGTGTTGACGCCCGGCTGGCCGGCGCCGGCGCACGAGCGCCCGTAGCTGATCACGCCGGTCAGGAACAGAAGCCCTGTTGCTGGGTCCGTGTACAGTCGCCATCTGATATATGGGAGCGGCTATGGTGCTCAAAAATATCTGAACATGCACTGTAATGCCTCGACTGTATAGGGCTATGCCGCCGAAATCATCCACAGTATATACAGCATCTTTATGTAACAGAAACAATGTGGGTCCTAATACGCTGCCTTGAGACACACCTTAGGTAAGTTAATATCCAATTCCTTGCTTATGTAGTCTTCTATTTTTACTTTTTCTGTACAATTTTGTTAAATGTCCACTCAAAAATCGTATTGTTGTGTTTTGTATCCCATTTCTTTCTATTTTTTGTTATGGTGGAAACAGAAATCGTATCAAAGGCTTTGTTTAGGTCAAGTAATTGATCAATTTATCTTAAGGATATTATTGCGATTTCAATTAATCTAGATTGTCGAAAGTCAAATTGGGTGATAAAATATTAAATTGATTTAAGTAACAAACAAGTCTACTTATTATTTTCTCTACTGGGTGAATCAACTTTTTTCTGTATGTTATTGCCATGGTTACGGTCGCCTGAGTCACGCTGGTTTTATGCAAAATTATGACACTTAAATTATGGAAACATGCATGTAGTGCATGTTTGTAGGTGGCCCATAAAGGAACGGACTTAACAACACCAGAAAAATGCACGTTTGCATAGTTTAAGTAGCTAATTTTGCATAAAACCAGCGTGACTCAGGCGACCGTAACCATGGCAATAATATACAGAAAAAAGTTGATTCACCCTACTACAAACGTTTTTTAATATAAAATGAAACACAGTTCGCGTGTTGTCAGTTTATTTCCTGCAATAAGTGGCCCCCGGCGTGTTGTTCTGCAGCCACGCCAGCACGGCGGCGGCGCGCGTGTTGACGCCCGGCTGGCCGGCGCCGGCGCACGAGCGCCCGTAGCTGATCACGCCGGTCAGGAACAGAAGCCCTGTTGCCGGGTCCGTGTACAGTCGCCATCTGGTATATGGGAGCGGCCATGGTGCTCAAAAATATCTGAATATGCACTTTAATGCCAGCTAGAGACCTGGCTCCTATACCACAAAACTTTACAAGCGTACAATTCTACAAAATTGTCAACTTTTTGTATGGGAATTTATACAATTTTGTAGAATTGTACGCTTGTAAAGTTTTGTGCTATAGGCCACTGATATTTGTGAGCACCGATACATTTGATCTCGACTGTATAGGGCTAATAGGCCGCTGGAATCATCCATAGTATATACAGCATCTTTATGTAACAGAAACAATGTCGGTCCTAATACGCTCCCTTGAGGCACACCTTAGGTAAGTTAATATCCAATTCCTTGCTTATGTAGTCTTCTATTTTTACTTTTTCTGTACGATATGTTAAGTGATCACTCAAAAATAGCAGAGGTGTGCTTTGTATCCCAAATATTTCCATTTTTAGTGTAATGGTGGAGAAAGAAACCGTATCAAAGGCTTTGCTTAGGTCAAATAATTGATCAATTATTTATCTTAACGCTTTCGGTGACACTACGTCGACAGGCGGGGTGCTTGTATGGTTAACGCAGCTTAACTCTTTCACTGTCAGCGAAAGTGTTAAGGATATTATTGCACTTTCAGTGAATCTAGATTGTCGAAAGTCGAATTGGTAGGCTGATAAAACATTAAATTGATTAAAGTAAAAAACAAGTCTATTATTTTATCTACTGAAAACGTTTTTTAATATAAAATGAAACACAGTTCGCGTGTTGTCAGTTTATTTCCTGCAATAAGTGGCCCCCGGCGTGTTGTTCTGCAGCCACGCCAGCACGGCGGCGGCGCGCGTGTTGACGCCCGGCTGGCCGGCGCCGGCGCACGAGCGCCCGTAGCTGATCACGCCGGTCAGGAACAGAAGCCCTGTTGCTGGGTCCGTGTACAGTCGCCATCTGATATATGGGAGCGGCCATGGTGCTCAAAAATATCTGAACATGCACTGTAATGCCAGCTAGAGACCTGATATTTGTGAGCACCGGTACATTTGATCTCGACTGTATAGGGCTAGACCGCTGGAATCATCCATAGTATATACAGCATCTTTATGTAACAGAAACAATGTGGGTCCTAATACGCTGCCTTGAGGCACACCTTAGGTAAGTTAATATCCAATTCCTTGCTTATGTAGTCTTCCTTACTTTTTCTGTACAATTTTGTTAAATGTCCACTCAAAAATCGTATCGTTGTGTTTTGTATCCCATTTCTTTCTATTTTTTGTTATGGCGGAGACGAGACCGTATCAAAGGCTTTGTTTAGATCAAGTAATTGATCGATCATTTATCTTAAGGATATTATAGTCGAAAGTCAAATTGGTTGATAAAACATTAAATTGATTAAAGTAACAAACAAGTCTATTATTCTCTCTACTGCAAACGTTTTTTAATATAAAATGAAACACAGTTCGCGCGTTGTCAGTTTATTTCCTGCAATAAGTGGCCCCCGGCGTGTTGTTCTGCAGCCACGCCAGCACGGCGGCGGCGCGCGTGTTGACGCCCGGCTGGCCGGCGCCGGCGCACGAGCGCCCGTAGCTGATCACGCCGGTCAGGAACAGAAGCCCTGTTGCTGGGTCCGTGTACAGTCGCCATCTGGTATATGGGAGCGGCCATGGTGCTCAAAAATATCTGAACATGCACAGTAATGCCAGCTAGAGACACCGACACATTTGATCTCGGCTGTATAGGGCTAGGCTACCGGAATGATCCATAGTATATACAGCATCTTTATGTAACAGAAACAATGTGGGTCCTAATACGCTGCCTTGAGACACACCTTAGGTAAGTTAATATCCAATTCCTTGTGTAGTAGTCTTCTATTTTTATTTTTTGTGTTCGATATGTTAAGTGATCACTCTAAAATAGCATAGGTGTGCTTTGTATCCCAAATATTTCCATTTTTAGTGTAATGGTGGAGAAAGAAACCGTATCAAAGGCTTTGTTTAGGTCAAGTAAATTTTTTAATATAAAATGAAACACAGTTCGCGTGTTGTCAGTTTATTTCCTGCAATAAGTGGCCCCCGGCGTGTTGTTCTGCAGCCACGCCAGCACGGCGGCGGCGCGCGTGTTGACGCCCGGCTGGCCGGCGCCGGCGCACGAGCGCCCGTAGCTGATCACGCCGGTCAGGAAGAGAAGCCCTGTCGCTGGGTCCGTGTATAGTTCGCCATCTGATATATGGGAGCGGCCATGGTGCTCAAAAATATCTGAACATGCACTGTAATGCCAGCTAGACCTGATATTTGTGAGCACCGATACATTTGATCTCGACTGTGTAGGGCTTGGCCGCTGGAATCATCCATAGTAGGTATTACATACCTACAGCATCTTTATGTAACAGAAACAATGTGGGTCCTAATACGCTGCCTTGAGACACACTTTAGGTAAGTTAATATCCAATTCCTTGCTTATGTAGTCTTCTATTTTTACTTTTCCTGTACGATTTTGTTAAGTGGTCACTCAAAAATCGTATAATTGTGTTTCGTATCCCATTTCTTTCTATTTTTTGTTATGGTGGAGACAGAGACCGTATCAAAGACTTTGCTTAGGTCAAGTAATTAATCAATGATTTATGTTAAGGATATTATTGCACTTTCAGTGAATCTAGATTGTCGAAAATCAAATTAGGTGATAAAACATTAAATTGATTAAAGTAACAAACAAGTCTATTATTTTCTCTACTGCAAACGTTTTTTAACACCTTCACGGACACTACTCCAGACACAATAGAAAGAACAATGGAATCACGTCTATAGGCGTTGAGTGTCCGGGAAGGTGTTAATATAAAATGAAACTCAGTTCGCGTGTTGTCAGTTTATTTCCTGCAATAAGCGGCCCCCGGCGTGTTGTTCTGCAGCCACGCCAGCACGGCGGCGGCGCGCGTGTTGACGCCCGGCTGGCCGGCGCCGGCGCACGAGCGCCCGTAGCTGATCACGCCGGTCAGGAACAGAAGCCCTGTTGCTGGGTCCGTGTACAGTCGCCATCTGATATATGGAAGCGGATATGGTGCTCAAAAATATCGGAACATGCACTGTAATGCCAGCTAGATACCTGATATTTGTGAGCACCGATTCATTTGATCTCGACTGTGTAGGGCTAGACCGCGGGAATCATCCATAGTAAATACAGCATCTCTATGTAGCAGAAACAATGTGGGTCCTAATACGCTGCCTTGAGACACACCTTAGGTAAGTTAATATCCAATTCCTTGTGTAGTAGTCTTCTTTTTTTACTTTTTCTGTACGATTTTGTTAAATGTCCACTCAAAAATCGTATAGTTTTGTTTCGTATCCCATTTCTTTCTATTTTTTGCTATAGTGGAGACAGAAACCGTATCAAAAGCTTTGTTTAGGTCAAGTAATTGATCAATTATGTATCTTAAGGATATTATTGCGATTTCAATTAATCTAGATTGTTGAAAGTCAAATTGGGTGATAAAATATTAAATTGATTTAAATAACAAACAAGTCTATTATTTTCTCTACTGCAAAAGTTTTTTAATATAAAATGAAACACAGTTCGCGTGTTGTCAGTTTATTTCCTGCAATAAGTGGCCCCCGGCGTGTTGTTCTGCAGCCACGCCAGCACGGCGGCGGCGCGCGTGTTGACGCCCGGCTGGCCGGCGCCGGCGCACGAGCGCCCGTAGCTGATCACGCCGGTCAGGAACAGAAGCCCTGTTGCTGGGTCCGGGTATAGTTCGCCATCTGATATATGGGACCGGCCATGGTGCTCAAAAATATCTGAACATGCACTATAATGCCAGCTAGAGACCTGATATTTGTAAGCACCGATTCATTTGATCTCGACTGTATAGGGCTAGGCTGCCGGAATCATCCATAGTATAACCCTTAGGTGCATACAGTATCAAAAACGATACGACCGAAATGACACATGTCGAAATAAGTAATCAATTGCGACTGTCACACTGAGCAACAGAGTTCTAATTGGCATCGATTGTTTACATAAGTCATTTCAGAAATAGAATGTGTGATACCATATGCACCTAAGGGATATACAGCATCTTTATGTAACAGAAACAATGTGGGTCCTAATACGCTGCCTTGAGGCACACCTTAGGTAAGTTAATATCCAATTCCTTGCTTATGTAGTCTTCTATTTTTACTTTTTCTGTATGATTTTGCTAAGTGGTCACTTAAATATCGTATAGTTGTGTTTCGTATCCCATTTCTTTCTATTTTTTGCTATGGTGGAGACAGAAACCGTATCAAAGGCTTTGCTTAGGTCAAGTAATTGATCAATTATTTATCTTAAGGATATTATTGCGATTTCAATTAATCTAGATTGTCGAAAGTCAAATTGGTTGATAAAACATTAAATTGATTTAAACAAACAAGTCTACTTATTATTTTCTCTACTGCAAACGTTTTTTACTATAAAATGAAACCCAGTTCGCGTGTTGTCAGTTTATTTCCTGCAATAAGTGGCCCCCGGCGTGTTGTTCTGCAGCCACGCCAGCACGGCGGCGGCGCGCGTGTTGACGCCCGGCTGGCCGGCGCCGGCGCACGAGCGCCCGTAGCTGATCACGCCGGTCAGGAACAGAAGCCCTGTCGCTGGGTCCGTGTATAGCGCTGGGCCTCCAGAATCATCCTGTGTGTTGAAGTTTTTTTATTTATCTGTGACACAGCTTGCCTATAATTCGTTCAGGAACGAAAAGACATGAAAATGTACAGGTTGGCATGGGGGTCACGCTATGCAACTTTCACTTTGGAAACAACCAAGGAATCGTGAAACACAGCTCTTAATCACTATCACAATTAAGTCATGAATAGGTTTTTTTTCGAGATGTTTTGTCTGTCTCCATAGTGCAAATTGGTGAGCCCGCCTAAGAATTCCGTGCCCTTTTTCATTTGGGACTCGGATGTTTGACAGATGTCCTACCCTAGCGTAGGTACATAGTTGCAGATCTGTCAGTTTTTGGCCCAGCCTGAAGAACCCAACATAATGTCTACCACAAACAAAGTACCTGACAGGCGTCCTTCCCCGGCGTATAAGTGCAGATCTGTCGAGCCGTCAGCGAAGGCACGGCGCCCCGACACGAGTTCTGACTGATCACATCCACGTCTACCTTCTTCAGCACGTTGGACGTCGGCCCGCCGAAGAACTCCGTGCCCCAACCTGACACAAACAGTAACAATAAGAGGGATCTCGTCTCGATCCTCGCTCTACGGTCGTTCATATTCATATTATTTATTGATAATATAATAGTATTACATATTACAAGTTTCAAATTACAAGATTTCAAAGTGATCATGCTAACTTAATACTACCTAATACTAAATTTATAATAATAAATCGCATAAGTTAGATTATAATAAATAAATAAAATAAAATTTAAATGTCCAATATTTCATTTATACTGTAAAAAGCATTGTCCACGAGCCCTTTCTTCAATCTTTTGAAAAAAATATTATTATCTTTAATGTTACTAATGCTATTCGGAATAGCATTATATAATTTTGGACCTATGCCACAGGTTGTTTTGGAAGACTTGGTCAGCCTTAATCTGGGTATTTCAAGCAAACCTCTGTTTCTAACTCTTAGGTCTCTTAGGTTACCCGTCTGATGCGGAAAAAAGTCAATATTCCTCGTTCCTCGTGCAGAGGCAATCCATTGTAATACAACACGGCTACGCCGCGAGCGTATCGGGCACCTTTGCACCTGGAGCAATTCGGGGTGATACTAAATGATTTTTTGTCCATTGTTTTTAGATCAGTAAATTAATATTTACGGACATTATAACACACATCGATCTAGTTCCGCGCCAACGCGGCAGCAACAATTACACTTTCGATGAGTAGTCAACTGCTCGTTGATCCGCCCAATGATCACTAATTGACAACGGTCACGTCAGTCGCAAACGCATAGTCGCCGCGTGGACAACGTGTGGTCAATGTGTGTGCGGTGGTGTCCGGGGTTTTGATATATTATTTTTTTATTTAAACCCAGAACTTATTTTATTTGTGATAATTTTCAAAGAGTCGAGTCACCGTTAAATTGTTATTGAAGACCTTAATTCCCAATTCCAAATTCGGAAACTTCTCTTCGGTGCATTTCTTGAAGGACTAAGCATGTCGATTCAAAAACAATACTAACCTAACAAAGTGAACCGTGCGCCAGTAAAGTCCGTGTTCTCAAACTTGAAGGGCAGGCAGGCGGGGCCCACGCGGTCGCTGAACACGATGTCGCTCGACAGCCGCAAGATGGCGACGTCGTAGTCGTAGTTCGAACTGGAACGACGAAACAAAATGTCTGTTTTTGTTGGTTTTTTTGTCTTTTAATCCTCCTGCCTACATGTGTCCTACCCAAAGGACATTTTTAAACTCTATGTCAATTACACAAATAACCAATTTGATTTTGACATAACGTAGGCACGAGGATAGATGCCGTCAATAGAAGTTGCACAGAACTTTTGTAATTTCGAATAATTAATATAGCCCGAACTTACGAGGTGTACTGAGGATGAACTATTACTTGTTCAACTGTAAAACCTTGCGTAGCCGGTGAGTCTCCTGAAAATTAAAAAAGTTAAGATAGGTATTTAATTTAAACTGTGAAATAGCAAAAAAGACAACTTTCCCATACACAATCTCAAGATCACATAATCAAAAGTATGAATCCGATTTAGTTTCGACGTTAATCCCATTGTAACAGTTGCACAGTATGTCGTAAACAATAGGTACATATGAAGCGGTTGAGATTTTCAATGATTTGAGCAAGATACCATTTGCTGATCTGTGCCCTGCCACACTCAGTAATGGGTCCCACTGTAATATTTGGATCGCACATGAGCTATAATCGGCTTGAACAGTAGGATCCTTAACAAAGTTAATTACCCGATAGGCATTAGTAAGCTGAAGTGGCAAGGTCACTTCTGCAGCAGGGCAGCATGCTGTTGGGGCAGTTAACAAATACAGTATTCGACGTCTACGACAGTGGTCCGATTATTTGTTTGAATCGCATGGCTGGCAGTAAATATTTCGAAACGAAAGATTTCAGACCGGAATCATTGTCATGCCTTGGGAGAAACCTATGTCCGGTGGATGATTTTGGGATTTCTGACTCACCAATCTGCGTATTATGCTCTCCCACTACAACGGCCACGTCTCTGGCCGTCCTCCCCGTCATACAATGGGCAGCAGTGACCACGTACCGCGTCGAGATGATGGTCCCCCCGCACCTGATGAGTTCCTGGTCCAGGTATACGACTCCTGCCATCATGGGGAACTCGTTTATGCCCGTTTCTTGGCCGCCCACGATGCGGTTCTGAAAGGATTACCTCAGAGTTAACTTAGGCAAACCTGTTATGACATGGCGACCATTGTTTTAAAGAAGGGTAAGGTAAGGACTGGGAGTACTTATGTCCTTGTGGGCAGCAGAATCGTTTAAAATACGATGTATTCTTATGACTGCGATCGCCAATCCGTCTGCCAAGCGTGGCGATTATGATAATAACCGCCATAGTGGGGGAGGCCTATGTCCAGCAATGGACTCCTATCGGCTGAGGATGATGATGACGTGGAAGCGCAAGCATGGAAAGCCGCTTAAGATCGTACTTTGACCAACCTGAACATGCTACCAAGGATAGCCGCGACTTTTTAGGAATTTGATCCACCAGCAAGGGTAGCTCTTAAATACACCTGGATGATGATGATTTGAAATTATGAAAATATAAAAAGGACGAAGGATGGCAATATGAGGAAGGAAGGAGGAAATAGGAGAACCTATTGCAGCGTAAAAAAACACTTCAATTATCAATATCGAGAGCCTACGAACAAATAAAACATGGAAGCTGCATGTCATATTAAATTGCCTTTCAAAAACGGTCCTGAATTTTAGTTGACAAGTGTCACACCCTCTTCAATACATCACGGTAATGAATGTCAATATTGTCAATATCAACCTATAGAAACTTAAACCGCCATTTAAAAATAGTTGTGATTAGTCCATCAAAGTATTGATTGGCTATATATATTCTATAAACATAATGACAAAGATGTTGCGCCGAAATATGTGTCGTGTTTTAGAAAAGCGCTATGTCCTGCCCAGCACAGTGTGAAATATTTCTTCAGTTTTGTTCACCACATTTTCTTGGCCTTAACGATTGCAACATTTTATAAGAAAACCAATACAAAAACTCCCAGTCGTCTATCGCATTTAGTTTCTGAGAAAAAAAATGTTCAAGATTACATTTATGACGTCATCAAAACATGTTTGTATTTTTATTTCCTCTAAATGCAAAATTAATGCGCTAATATTTTTTCTGTGTTTTGAAGGAACGATATTGAACCACATAAAAAAAATACAGGACTGTATAATTGATTACTTTGATGATATTACGTCTTTTTGCTTTTTTTTATAAAATCTATTTTTTTAATGATTTATTGACGGTCGCATTTTATTTTAGATCTAAAAGACGTATGAGTAATGTACCTATCATGTATCAAATTTTCACAATTTTATCATGTCGGACCTAGGACTTTTAGCGTTTCTATGGTTTTGGCTCATTTCTATGTTAATAGGGTTGTCACAATCTGAAAACTGGCTATTATTATGTCGGGCCATGACTAAGTGTAGTAGTTGCTAGTCTGTTCCAATAAGTGGACGCAAGCTACATGTGTCTTATCGCTCAGTCGCTTACGTCCTTTTTACTAACTATTTTTTTTGCGAAAACTCAAAAAGCTGAAAACAATATTTATTGTATTAAGAATATTTATCAAACCTTCAGAAGAGTCCGCTGCCATTAAAAGCATTTTTGGTAAAGCTGAAACGGAGACGCTTCGCTCGCCCAAGGATTTTTATGTCTACCTTCTTCATAATAAAGACGTACGTCAACTGCGAGTGCCAAGTTCTCGTCTTCATTAATTTCGGATATTACTGAAGCATGTGGTTCAGAAGGCTTTAAAACTGTCACAACATTATCCGGTAAAGTAGTAGTTTTTGTTTATAACGTCGGTCTTTGAGAGACAAATCCGAAACATAAGAGTCCGAAGAATCGTGAGCTCGCCGAAAAAGATGAAAATTGTAGTCTTCCTGTCTACCTTTCGAGAGTGGTGCTCACTATCATACTGCCAACATTTATTATGGGATTCGCCGGCTTGCTTGGACAGCATTTTGCTATTGGCAAAGGATTCATCTCAATGATTTGCCAACCGTGCATTAGAATTTTGTGCATTGTGACTCACATAAAATATACCAGTCATATGCCTTTACATAGATTTCAGCCACAGATGTACATAATACACGGAAAGCGTTAGCGACATAGCTGTTACTAAAATGGTGTGAAAATCGTCGACAAGCCACTGCTCTATACCGAGTATTCCAGCAAAAATCTTACGATTTGTAACTAACCAGGATAATCCCTAGAGCGACGAATAGGTAATAAATAAACCTTAAGATTTTTACGTATTACAAGTTATTTTCTACCTGTCCTTCAAGTAGCACATATAGTACCTACTAGAAATTACATTACACTCACGTTTAATAGGTACATATTGTAATTGACATTCATGACGGAATTTCGCGAAATTAAAATAATTCTTAAAATTTTGTTGAGTGAGAAAAATACTCGTGAGACTGCAAGGGTTAACCAAGAAACTCACCAAACATCACTTAGGGTCAAAAAGTAGCCGAAAAAACCTCGCATGATTTATGAATGAGCCCTAACACTTCGAAAATAAACTTGTAATCTTGTACACTTGAAAAGTGACAACCCTGACTGAATTATTTAAAAATTCATATCTCGTGAGTCCTGCAATATTTGCATTTGATTTTTTTTTCACGAGTAAAGCATTTTATATACTATTCGTTAATTTTAAAATAAAATGCGACCGCCGAGAGATTATCGAGGAAAAAAATGTTTTTAAATTGTAAGAAAATTGGCGACACCGGCCTCTAGAGTCATCAATTTTATTTTTTGATAAATGATATCGGTGCATTAAAATTACCTTAATATAAACACGTAAAAATGATTCGAAAAAATAGACATAAAATGTAAGTAAATTCAGTTTTCAGGTTTCTATGGACTTCTATGGATGTTTATTTCTTTTTTGAAAATATCCAAAACTATAATACATAGACCTACGGGAGTTTCAATGTTCGCTATTATTTGACTTGGCAGATAAATTAAGCAATTAATCAAACTTTCGCAAAATTGAGGAAAAATTCCACACCAGCTTGGCACAATTGAACAATTGGTTTTGGGGGCATTTTTGAGCTGGCGTTAGACGTCCATGTTATATATGGTTGCAGTCGAGAGCCGAAGAGACAGACATTACTCTGATTAAAAAGTTTCAACACTGATGCCACCCAATACTTACCGTCTTCTTGTAGCCACAGCTGCACGGTGTTGGCGTCGGAGTGGCAGCCTCAGCCCACATTCGGCAGGAGAACCGGCCTCCTGTGGTCCACGATGATGTGATCAACCCTGGGACACCAAACCAATTTTTGCATCAGTCAGTTTATCTATGGTTATTTTTAACAATACATGAAACAATATTCCTATCATACAGGGTGGGTTTTTGATAACCTGTACATACGAAAAGGGTATAGATATCAGCTCATTTTATCGGTGAAGCCGATTATTTTTGGATTTTAGCCATTAGTGTTTTTTACAGAATTTTTAATTATCACAAAAAATTATGAGAGTTCACCTAATTAAACCGCTGCTAATTAATTAATATCTAATTAGCGCTTTGTTATTAAACAGAGAGCTGAAATTACAATCTCCGCTCTAATGATTAGCACAGAGTCTTAATTTTGTAATATTTCTATGTCATAAGCTCATAAGAGACGAACAGGTACAAATCACCTTATGGTAAGCAATTGCACCTTCTTAAGTCAGAAGAAGGTTGCCAGATATCCATTTGCGAATATTCTCTTTTGTAAAAGTTTTTATCTGTCCTGAAATCACTGCTCAAGCTCATTCCATAATACTAAGCAATTTCTAGAGAATCTCACAGTAGAGGACTGTCAGTTATAAATGCTAAGGGTGAAATCAGATAGATATCGAACTATATTTATTCATAAACGATGTCAATCGGGTCTGAAGTGGTCACATAAAAATATTGATAGCGATCCCAATAAAGTAGTTACACGAACCAATACTGATCCGCTGAGCAGTCGACACAACTGAAGTGGACCCTCGGCCACAATATACATCAGCTCCGTTCAGCTGTGGGTCCCCACTCCTGGAGATTAGTAGGCGGTCCATAGAACATCCGGAACTCTGTGGAATAGAGCATATTTTTATGAGGATTTTTAATAGTGCCATGATTTTAGGAGTGTTGGTCTGATGTCCAAGACCACCAGCCGTGTGGTGACGGCAGTAAGAATACATTTGTCACCAACCTACATCTTCACGTCGGTGTCGTATTCCGTAACCATTCGTAACCATTCTTAGTTAGTAGATTGATGATGGGCAGCAGCTTCATCATAGTCTACACATTACTGCGATCGCCAGTCTGCTTGCCCAGTGTAATGATTATGGGCATTTACCTCCTAATGATAGACTGATGATATAGTCTGATGTCGGAGCTATTAGACAATGAAATTACAAGCAGCGTCTTATAGAATACAAACGTGGAAACAGACTGACAATCCATTTTTCCTCGAAGACAAGAATGACAACCATGGCAGTGCTCATTCAGCACCCTTTGTCCAGGGGATCGTCTTTTGTCCCTTTCGAAGTCGATAGTGATACGTCCTATAATTAAAAGGTGTACGTGTATAGGTAAGTACCGCACGTACCTATCACCTTTGGAGTTGCAAAAGACAATAAGCGCTAACTTCTGCAGTGTAGTGATGCCGTGCTTTGTTGGAAATAGGGGTTACATTCTGCCTACGGTTATTTCTTACAATTCTTACCATCAGCCCATAGTGTCCGGACTATAATACCCAATCCAATAACCCATCATGTCCCTTCGTATTTTCACTAATATGTCCGAATTTATCTGTCTGTCTCAATTCTTTAATAGCTTCCGTTCAATGGCTGCTGAAGTTCATAGTGATAGCAATATGAATTTATGAGATAAATCGCTGATCAATTTTAACTCCCTAAAGATATCGTACTTAATTGCTATTACAAACCTGTCAGCAATCAAGGTTTTTTTTTCAGGATAATTGAGTGTCCTTAAAAGTGAAAATTCCCTCATACGTTGCGGTGAAAAGAAGTAGGGAAAGGATTAATGCACTACGAGTATTAGCCTCTGTAATAACATAAGGTAAGTTGGTGTAAGTAGAAATGGCGTAAGACAAAATGCTACCAGCAGACGCTGTGCCAGAAGGACGACCTTCCCCATTCTGAAAACCTCATTTTCATCTTACCCCAACTTACCTTATACATTTTTTTTTATGTTGGCACAACAAAGTGGCTCCACTCCACCTGATCGTAAGTGAAAAGTAGAGCCCAAATCGCGGCGGCAACGAACAGGAAACAATCAGTAACCTGTTAGTTGCCACCGCCTTGCTGGCCCGCTAGATGCTACTTCACGCTTCGTTTAAAGGGTCCCAACTTATAGGTATGCGGAAACACATGTGCCGGTAAAGAATTCCACTTTTTAATAATCCGGCATATGAAGGATTTGCCGAGTACGTGTGGGAATATTTTCCACGGTGAAGGAGTGACACCGCAAACTGGCACGTGTGGTTTTATAACGGAAAGGGGAGGGCGGGATCAGGGAAAATAACAAATATCAAAGCTACCTACCGCGGGTAGGCTGATCTCCGGGCACTCCAGCCGGCAGCGGTAACCAGAGGGGCAGATTCCGATCCAGCGGCATTGTCGGGCACCGGTGTAGTTGTTCGGATAACCGGGGCTGTAGATGTAGTAGGTTTGACCTGGTTGTGCCTGGAATTTCAATATGATTAGACAGCAAAGCACACAAGCGACAAGCTATATCCACTCACTTGCTTTGATTTTTGCGATAGACTCTATGTCTATGTAAAATAAGAGTGATGACATGTAACAAAAGCTACATGAAGCGAGTGAGTGGATAGGGAACTATTATCATAATAGAATGGGATTCGAAAGTACTGTTGACACAACAGTGTATAAGTCAATCTAGGATATATTCATAGTTAGTTTAAATGCAGAGACTTTACAGACAATAGATGAATTAACTACTCACTACATCTACAGACAACTCTTTTCTTGGTAAATGTTGTGTCATTTTTTGTGTCAACAGTACTTTGAAATCTCTTTCTGGTGGCTTACCATGGTCACACCTTTACCGTTTATCGTGCTACTCGTCACATTCGCACTTACATAGTTGTTAGAACCTGACGGCAACAACGACAAACGATTGAACACAGTACCATCATTAAGCCACTGATTCCGGTTTGATAATATGTTAAAGCGATGTTATAATATAAATCAAATTGGAAGAAACTCCTTACTACGACGTGTCATTTCGACAAGGTTCTAGAGTAGCCTAAGGTTCCAATTTGTTGAGTGTACAGTGCTCAACAGAAATTATCATCATCATCATCTCAGCCATAAGACGTCCACTGCTGAACATAGGCTTCCCCTCTGGACCTCCACATGTACCGGTTAGATGCGACCTGCATCCAGGGTGTCCCGGCGACCTTCATAAGGTCGTCTCTCCATCTTATGGGTGGACGTCCTACGCTGCGTTTGCCTAGCCGTGGTCTCCACTCGAGCACTTTTCGACCCCATCGACCATCTGCTCTGCGTGCAATGTGGCCTGCCCATTGCCACTTCAGCTTGCTAATCCGGAGGGTTAAAATGTCAGTAACTTTAGTTTGTCTACGGATCTCCTGATTTCTGATTCGATCACGCAGAGAAACTCCGAGCATAGCCCTCTCCATAGCTCGTTGAGCGACTCTGAGTTTAGAGATGAGGCCGATGGTGAAGGACCACGTTTCGGCGCCGTAAGTCATCACTGGTAACACACATTGATTGTAGACTTTCGTCTTAAGGTACTAAGGTATATGGGACAGAAAGTGATCTATAACGGCCCATTCGGTATCGTAATCTGATTAAGAAAAAGTTGGAGAAAACCGTACAAAACCATATCTATTAGGCAAAGGTAAGTAATTTGTTAGGTCTAAAAAAATATATGAATGTAGGTAGGTACTTATGTTGACAAATTATACAGTGTGGAAAGGGACGACGTTCCTTCCCACTACCGACCGAGTCTACCAATCATTACGATGAACTTTCAGGCCCCAATTTCACAATTGACAAGTGCTACAATTGTAAATTTACTGTTTCCCCAATCGGGGGCGTCTATAAGCTACAGTTACCGCTTACCATCGAAAGGTTCGAGCGTTTGTGTGCCACCAACATAAAATGTAGTGCAGGAACTTTAATAAATCAGCAGTAAATAACTTATAAATAAGCTCTCGGATATGACGGTTCCGGATATTTATTTTGGTGACACTCCCATTCCTTTCTCTTCCACTGTGCGAAATTTAGGTATCATCATGGACCAGACGCTCTCCTGGACACCCCATGTAGCGGACATTAGCCGAAAGGTGTTTGCATCACTTCACTCTTTGAGACGCCTACAAAATTTTCTCCCATATCAAACTAAAATAACTCTTGCGCAGTCGCTCTTGCTTCCTCTTCTGGATTATGGAGATATTGCTTTTCTAGATCTGAGGGAGGAGCTTCTGGATAAGCTCGAGCGTCTGCAAAACGTGTGCATCAGATATATTTTTGGCTTGCGAAAATATGACCACGTTTCTCAGTTTCGTTCTCAGCTCGGATGGCTTCCGATCCGTCGTCGCAGAGACGTGCATATCCTGTCCTTACTTTTTAACATCCTTTTCAATCCTTCTTCGCCCCCTTACCTTTCCGAAGGATTTGTTTATTTAGCTGACGGTAGTAATCACCGCTTGGGTTCGAGTGCTAACCTAACTCTTGCTTTGCCGTGTGATAAGTCGCGTACTTACTCTAGATCTTTTTTGGTGCGTGCTGTGAAATTGTGGAATGGGCTTCCATTGTCCCTCAGACAGTCCCAGTCTGTGGCGTCACTCAAGAACAGTCTGAAAAAATTGTGGCTCTCCGACATTTTGTGAATTGGTTGAGTATTATATTTATTGATGTGTAGTATATGTACGTATATGTATTTAATATTTTAATTATATGTGTATTGGATGTATGAGTTTATGTTAGTTGGTATAATAACAGTTAAGTTTTTGGTATTACTCAAATATATTCTCCACTGTACACGGTATGTTTGCCTATCTTTTGCTTCATATAGACGACTCCTTTGCTCAAAGGTTAACTGGAAGAGGTCCCTTACAGGGATAAGTTCGCCTTTGTACCTGTCAAATTCTTTGTAAAAAAATTGTATTTTTGCCTGTATTTTGTGTACAATAAAGAATTTACATACATACATACATACTTATTTTTTGCGAACCAAAATTACAATTGTGTCAAAAAACACGACAATTGTAGTGAAATTCCGAAATAAGTAAGTCGAAGCTCAAGATCTAATGAAAATTGTACTAAACCTTGCGACTATTGTCACGGGTTTCGGAAAATAAAAAGTAGTTTATTAACGATATAATAACGTTATTAGTAATCATTTTATGTTGGAGAACAAGCACCGTCCTATAGTAAGCAGTAACCTAAGGAGGCCTGTGATGTCAGTAACAGTGATATTTAACAATTGTCACACTTGTAATTATGTTGAAATACCTAGGCCACAGTATGAGACTAACATCGAAAGCGTACATGGAAAATTTACTTTTCCATACTATTGATCAAATTACCTACCTATTGCATTTGAATAAAGTGCGCCGTTGTGTATATATTTATGAACTCGACTGTACGTGATTTTGAATTAATGAGTAGGTACTCACATCATAATACCTATAATAGTTACCTATCTAACTAATTAGATCTAAGATAATTATCATTTTATAAGGAAAAACAACATGTGTTGGATGAATAATCGGTAATTATATTTAGGTATTGCAAAATTGTCTCATGCCATTTCACTGCTTGTTTCTATGGGAACGTTTATTAGCGGATACATTCAATACTTATGTTTTTGTATTAAACTGTACCACTGTTTAACCGAATGTATGAACACTCAACCAGTTGGAACCCAGTGGCCTAGGGCTAGAACCTGGTCAAAATTACAAGTAAGTAGTAAAGGATTTCTTATACATTGATTTAAGAGGAAATGGGAGCGGTAACGTATTTTTCCACACTCGTATTCCCCTGTATCTTCCTTCCCTAGATATTGATATCTTAACACATTTTTTTTTCAATAAAATCTACTTTTCAGTGTTCTGTTATTTTTTTATTATTATCAAAAGCCTTGAAAAACTACGAAAATTGACAAATGTTTTTTTTTTTTATTGGCACCGCGCTCTTGGCGCATTCAGCCAGCCGAAAACGGGGAAACGGAATAAAATTAATGGATAAGGAAATGTGGAAAATTTGGAAATAGGGAATAGGAAACAGGAAAGTGATTGTACGTTTTATAATGTTAAAGTTTTATATCATTAAGTGAAAGGTACGAATATATTGATTTAAATACAGATGAGGATGAAGCGTTAATATATAGGAGTGATGAAATACAAGTCGGGAATGGAATTTTGATTGATGACAGTTGGTTTAATAACAAGGAACGATCATATAAGTTACATTGAAAGAATATATGGTTAAAATCCGCTGGATCAGTTCCGCAAGCACATGCAGAACTGGACACAATTTTTAGTCTTGCCAGGTGTTCGGGTGTACAAGCGTGACCCAGTCTTAATCTAATAATCATGCTCGTTGCTGGTTTTGACAAAGAAATATGTGCAAACCAAGGTTTAGTAGGAATATTCGGTTGAATACGCCTATAGTGAATGGCCCCAGCCCCTGCACCAGATGCCCATAGTTCCGTCCATTCTTTTCTTAAGAATAATCTTGGTAGAGTCAACAAATCCTCAGCAATATTCTTATACGGAAACATATCCCCACAGTCAATGGCGTCTCGAGCTAAACAATCCACCCCTTCATTTCCTTTTATTCCTCTGTGCCCAGGAATCCAGGCAATGGTCACAGAATATCCTAAATTATGACATTGTAATAAAAGGTTACGGATTTGATAGATAATTGGATTATGGGATTTTGATTTAAATGGAAATTTAGATATTGTCTGGAGAGAACTTAACGAATCTGAGAATATTATAGTTCTTTTGAGGTGCATGATAATTATAAATTCTATTGCTTTCAGGATGCCATAGCACTCACCGGTGTATACAGATGTTTCAGGAGGCAATTTAATCTTTTGGTAAATCTTGGACTGCATATGGAGAACTCCAACACCAACACAACTATTATTTGATATTTTTGAAGCATCTGAATATATATGATGAGCACCATGGCCATCAGTTCCTATGAAATTAAGAAATTGTTGATTGTGTTCTATGTCATTTTTAGGGTTCCGTAGCCAAAATGGCAAAAACGGAACCCTTATAGATTCGTCATGTCCGTCTGTCCGTCTGTCACAGCCGATTTACTCGGAAACTATAAATGCTACAGTAACGAAATTTGGCAAGGATATGTGTTGTATGAACCGCTACAGGATTATGATGCTAAATTGTAAAAAAAACCATTGGGGTGGGGGCCCTCCATACATGTAACTGAGGGATAGAAAAAAATTTTTAGTAGTATATAAGCGTGTGGGGTATTAATAGAAAGGTCTTTGAAAATGATATGAAGGTTTATAAATCTCATTATTATTTAAGCAAATCGTTTTCGAGATATCAGCTCTCAAAGTCTGAAAAATGTGTCCCCCCCCTCTATTTTTTAAACTACGCGATATAAAATTAAAAAAAATATATATGTTATGCACATTAATAAGCTATATCAACGATTTTTGGTTTGATTAAATTGTCTCCTACAGTTTTTGAGGTAGGTTGATTTTACTGTATTTTTTAATAATAAATTGATAATGGTACGGAACCCTTCGCGCGCGAGTCCGACTCGCACTTGGCCGGTTTTTTGTTATTCCTATATTCACAAGAACATGGGGATCTAAAGTTAAAGAATCAAAATTGTACTGAAATATTGGAAGTGTTGAGGAAGAAACTATAGGTGCAGATATAGATTTGAGCCTCCCAAAACTTTTAATTACACATGGAGGATTTTTGTTCTTCCAGTATCTAGATGTTTGTACTTGATGCAAGAGCTCAGGCAAAATAGACCAAAGTTGATGATTTGAAAATTGTGAACACCTGAAAATATACCTGTCTGAAAGAAACTGACGACGAAAATGTAGAGGAGGTTCAACACACTCAATCTGCATAGCATTAATAGGACTGGATTTCATAGCCCCACAAATTATTCTAAGTGCTTTTGATTGAATACAATCCAATTTCTTAAAGCCAGCTATGCTACCGGGTTCCAAGAGAAATGTTCCATAATCAAGATTACTTCTTATTAAGGCATTGTACATCAATTTCATACAAAAAGGATGTGAACCCCACCATACTCCAGAAACACATCTGAGGATGTTAATATTTTTTTCACACTTTGACACAATATAATCGCAATGAGGGAGGCCTGTTAATCTTGCATCAAGGATTACACCTAGAAATTTAGTTTCTTTTTTAACAGGTATAGGACAGGTACCATATCCACAATGATTGGAGGAGGAATTAGCTTTCTAGAAAACAAAACGGCTACACTTTTAGAGACTGAGAGATCCAGACCATTGAATTCTAACCATTGTTTTAATAAGCTTAAAGAAGAAGTTATGGTTCTGCAGGCTTGTTCTATTGAAAGATTTGGAGAGTATAAAAGTAAATCATCAGGTTAATTATAAAATGTATTACTAATATTGGTATACCTAACTTGTAAAGTTTGTCTTGTAATACTGATACTAATACATTATCATAGGCTGCATTAATGTCAAGAAAAGCTGCAACTACAGATTCATTTTTGGAGAAAGCTAGTTGAATTTCCGATACAAAAATTGACAAACTATCATAAGTAGACCTTCCCTTGCGGAAACCAAATTGACTGTGTGACAGTAAGTGGTTTTTCTCAAGATAAAATTCTAATCTGTTTTTAACTAAGTGTTCTGTTATTTTGGTGAAAACTGAAGATAGGGCTATTGGGCGGTAGGACGAAACATCTGAAGGCGATTTGTTGGGTTTTAAAATGGGAAGAACAATTTGAGATCTCCAAGCCTCAGGAACAGTACCAGACTGGATAACAGAATTTATTATGTTTAGGTAGTACCAATGAATACCATCACTGGCATTAACTAGAAAAGAATATGGAACTCCATCTTCTCCGGGTGCGGAATCTTTTAAACCACTTAATACACCTTTTAGTTCTTCCATTTTAAATGGCCCATTAAAACTAGAAAAATCTGACTGTTCAGAGAATAAAAAGGAAGCAGGTTGAAATACATATCTCTCTGGAACATATGCCGGAGCTAGTTTGTCCATGAATTGCTGAGCAAGGTCAGGTGGAAGTAAATGTCTGTGAGTATCGTTAAAGGCATTTCTGAATCTTTTAATATTATTCCATACTATGGAAGGCTTTACGCTGGGATTAAGTGAATAACAAAATTGTCTCCAACCTTCATATTTTTTCTTGCGCAGCAATTTCTTTGTCTCCCTAGCAACATGCATATATGATTTAAAATTCTCATCTGTCATGAACCTACAATACTGTCTTTCAGCAGTTTTACGCCGTTTAATTGCTTGTGAACATTCATCATCCCACCAAGGAGGTGAAGGAATCTTACCCGATGCACTATTTTTAACTGGAAAGATATCATCAGCAACTTCAGTAATTGCCTGGGATAAGGCTACTGAGCAATTAACTACATTATTGTGATCCACAATGGGCAAACTCAATAATTTCTCCTCTACACGGCTTTTAAAGAGATCCCAATCCACATTTCCTAAATTGTATTTAAGCCTAGGGCTAGGCCTAGGAGATGATGGAATAGAAGATGGAAATGTAATTATAATAGGGAAGTGGTCACTTCCATATGTTGAGTCCAGAACATACCAGGTGAGAGAAGAGGCTAATTCAGTTGAACTAATAGATAAATCTACAGCACTAATTGACTCTGTAGGTGCAGTTCGACGGGTTGGAGAGCCGGTATTTAAAATACATAAATTGTTATTATCTAAAATTTGAATCATTCGATTTCCATGATAGTTGGAAATAGAACTACCCCAAAACTGGTGATGTGAATTAAAATCCCCTAAAATAAGCAAGGGCCTAGGTAGAGAAGAAATTATTAATTCAAGTTCATCAAAAACTGTTGATGATGGATGCGGAATATATACAGAAATGATACAGATGTTATTTACAATGGCAGCAACAATAGAAATATCATTGCTGTGTGATGGAAGATGAAATGATGAAAATGAAATGGAATTCCTGATGAGTAGAGCTACCCCGCCACACCCATCAGGACGGTCCTCTCTGAGGCATGCATAGCCGTTAGCTCTAAGAAGAGCTCCAGGCTTAAGCCATGTCTCAGAGAGAGCAAAAAGAAAAGGTTTAAATTTGTTTAATAAATGAATAAAATCTTGTTTTTACTAATTATACTTCTGCAGTTCCACTGAACAATTTTGTCCATTATTTTTAATAGTACTTACAAGTTCGTCAAGCAAGGGGGCAACGTGGGACGGTAGGCGAATATTTGGCTTAGATAAAGTTTTAATTAAGGATTGGATTTCCTCGGCAACAGTTTGATCTTTAGATTGGGGCTCTTTATGATAATCTTGTCTCAGAGCAACACCATTTGGCGAAGATGGAGGAGATTGTTCATTAATTATTGCCTTATGTGCAGCCACATCGTAGCCTATGGCAGATTTCCTTGACGGGGAACGAGGCTTAAGAAACACTGTTTTTTTATATGAATGAGGCTGCATATAAGTACCTGAGGCTGGTTTATGGGTGTTATCTGGTAAACTTGATTGGACCTGGGTTTGGTTTTGTGTTCTAAGAACATCGGCAAACGATTTTGTTACTGTTGGATGCAACTTAACTGCTTCTCCATACGAGATGCAATTATTTGCCATAGACACTTTGATATCCCTTTGCCTTTTATGCTCTGGACATGATCTGTTCGTGGCGAAATGGAAACCATTGCATAAACAGCAGATGGAATCTTCCTCCTCCACAGAACAGGTATGCCCAGAGTGCAACTGTCCACACTTAAAACATTTAGGCTTTGACCTGCAGTTATTCTTGGTGTGCCCGAATTTGCAGCAGTTATAACATTGAATTGTAGGGAAAATATATAACTCCACAACTAAAGCATTGTAACACGAGTAAATCCTTTTGGGCAACATTTGGCCGTCAAAAGTTAAGACAACTGTTTCAGAGGGTTGCCAGGAAATAGATCCATTAGAGACAACTTTATGGTTTAAACGCCTTTGATAACTTTTCCACATCCAGCAGGAACAGAAATATTGGCTATAATTTCCTCCTCCGACCATTGTGCTGGAATACCGCGGGTAAGGCCCATACGGGTCACTGAAAATGAAGGAATATATGCCGATAGATTGTTTAGCTCGAGACAGGGATCCGTGACAAATAAATTTGCATCCGTATGTGTCGAAAATGCCATTGAAATTCTGGTCCTGCCGATTCGCTTCACGCTTCCATTAATAATATTTCTGAAGTTTTTCTTGACCAAGAATTTACCAAAAGCGACCGGGTGCAGCGACGAGTTTTGGTCAGTAGGTATGTTGTTTTAATTGAACATGAACCGTAAATGGCGCCACGTCAGAGGGCGTAAATAAATTCCTACCGACTTTTGTTGTAGAAGCATTATCATTGTGTCTGCTATTGTTATTACAATTAGCGTCAATTTTATTATTGTTATTTGTAGCTGGAATCTCCTTTAGAGCGTCTAATTCGCAGTCACAAACATAATTCCCGCCATTATTTTTCCTTCGTTTTTTATTGCAATGTTTGCAACGCTTGTAAACCTTCGGCCTTTTAAGTTCTGATTTACTACTTATTGAAGTGTCCGTGTCCATGCCAGAAGTAATCACGACATTCATCCCAACCTGGAGGTTTCCACCACCAGGATCGGGAGGATCGTCCCCCATTACAAAACTTATGTACTAAAACTTACCAAATATGAAGAAATTTCACTACTTATATATACAAAAATATTCAAACATATGCAATACAAAGAAATATATACAAATTACCACTTTCCTGATCAATAATATATTAAAATGAAATAATCAAAATTAAGCGAAGCGAAAACCCGACCGACGCGTTTCACGTTTCCCGCGCTTTTCTGACAAATGTTGACTGCGGTTCCAGATTGTCATTAAAACAAATAGTTCATATACCTACTTAATTATTATCAAAAATGTAAAGTAAATATACCGACATAGTCTTATCTTTTCTCAAATTATTTTCTAAATAGTTTTGTTTTTGATCTATTTTTATAAAGTTACCAATTATTCATTAGGTGTTGTCAGGCGAAGATGCAGTTGTCCCTTTCTTAGGTGTATCGGGGCTCTAGGCCGTGCAAAACGACATCAATAGTTTATTGAAATGCTTACCTATTTTTCTAAAAGCTTAGCTCCCATTTCCTCTTAACACTTTCGCTACCGCTCCCACCTTTCTTGTAGGTATGAAGATTCACGCACATGTGCGTTGTTATCACTGAATTCGTTAAAACGCCAGGTTCCTGAGGGGCTAAGACTTCCAATAGGTTGTACCAAAACCGATAAAATCATCATCATCATCATCTCAGCCATAAGACGTCCACTGCTGAACATAGGCCTCCCCTCTGGACCTCCACATGTACCGGTTAGATGCGACCTGCATCCAGCGTGTCCCGGCGACCTTCATAAGGTCGTCTGTCCATCTTGTGGGTGGACGTCCTACGCTGCGTTTGCCTAGCCGTGGTCTCCACTCGAGCACTTTTCGACCCCATCGACCATCTGCTCTGCGTGCAATATGGCCTGCCCATTGCAACTTCAGCTTGCTAATCCGGAGGGCTATGTCAGTAACTTTAGTTCGCCTACGGACCTCCTCATTTCTGATTCGATCACGCAGAGAAACCGATATAATAATGTACAGGTATCGTATTTACTTACGTTTTGTGTGAAATCACAGTTGGCATCCTGTCCCACAGTCAATCGCAACAGAAGAGCCAGCACTAACACTCCAACGACGGCCATAGCTGAACATTTAAAAATAAATAGGAAACGGGTTACTAAAAAGTAATTAAACGGTAAAACTCACATACAACGGTCACGTTGTATATTTAGTACGCGCGACATGTTTTTGAGAACCTAGGTCCCCATTATCAAGCTCTGAGCCCATCGCTACGACACCTCGCGCGACATCACTCGACATATTCGACCTATCAAGAGGATCCTCATCAGGAGTATCCTCGGCCAAAGGCTGACTTGTATAATATTAGAAACAGTGAACCACGTAGCGGGGTTTTCCATCATTAACGTTATTTTATACTCGTAACAAAGTAATATTGCATTATTGTTCTAAAATTGGGTTCGGAAATACAGGGTCTAAATCGAATATTGGCTAATCTCTTAACCCATAAAATATCCATACCTACAAAAAATAAGGCCCGCAATGTAATTAACACACTCGAGTTAAGCGCTCGTTGACAGGTCATTTCAAAAGCGGGTCACATAAGGCACTGGTCTCACCTCGAGCTACTAAGCTATAAGCTATCGGCTATAAACGCGAACAAAAGATACGCACTCCCGTGTAAATAAAAGAGACACGGCGATACTCGCCCAGCTATCAGCTATCACCGCCGGGCGAGTATCGCCGTGTCTCTTTTATTTAACTACACGGGAGCGTCTAACTTGTGTTCGTGTTTATAGCCGAAAGTTCATAGCTTAGTAGTAGTAGTAGTTACAGTTGTTTTTCCTACTCAGAATAACGAGTTTTTTCAATCTAGGAGAAAAAAAGTACAAGAAAAAAATGGTCCCACATTTTTCATACATTTTACATGCTCTCCACTTTGTAACCGCTGTACAAAGTGTTTGAAAAACGGTTACGTAATAGAAACAAAAAGTTGGGACACTTTTTTTCTTCTAGTAGGATCGAAAGAGCTCGTGATTCTGAGCAGGAAAAACATAAAATTTACCTGTTTCAGAAAAATAAGTTTTTGGATTTCTTCTCGCGAAAATGCCCAGCTATCACCGCCGGGCGAGTATCGCCGAGTCTCCTTTATTTACACGGGAGTGCGTATCTTTTGTGCGTGTTTATAGCCGATAGTTCATAGCTTACTCGTAGTAGCTCGCGGTGGGACCAGTGCCTAACTGCTATAAGAATGTTTACATTTAGGTACATTGCTGTTCCAAAAATCTTACTAAATTGAATATGTTGTCATAGATTCCGACCAACCAATTATGTTGAGAGTTGGGTAGTTTGCCTAAAAATTGTACATAGTTAAGGCTTTAATCAAAATAAAAATCCCGAACGCGTCAATATCTAACTACCTAACCCTACACCACTGTCCTGAGAAGAACCTGTAAGAAACTCAGGGGGACTTGTTTTCATTAAGGTACATTTTCTTTAGATTCTACGGCCAGCCGACCAGAGGCAAGTTTCTAAAAAACTTGTAACTTGTAATACAAGTGGAAGTATCTTTTTAACACTATTAATTAGATAAGGACTTCCGCATGTATTACAAGTTACAAGCTTTCGAGAAATAGGCCCCTGTAAGTTCTTACGAAAGTTATAGGAACGAAGCTATAGGTACTAAGGAAGGAGAGGTGAATATCACTATCTCATTCCTTAATATAGCTCCGTCCTTATAAATTACGTAAGAACTTACAGGTACGGCTGGCGTTCTGTCGATTGGTATATTGGAGCATTCCATGAAAACATCTACTTTTTGTCGCTTACGTGTCGCTATGGTAGCTACTTACCCTAATAAAATATGCTAGCTGCTAGGACACAGTGTCAATCTTAAAGCCTTGATATGTTATTATTATACTGTAACTCGGCTTACTAATTTAATTTTTCAAAAGTATTGAAAAGACAGTGTCGCTTACGACACGTTTTCATGGAATGCTCCTATTAACAGATGGATGTAAATCTTAGCGTTGAATATGTCGGAAAAAATCAAATGGTTCTTTTCGGGATTATACGAAAATTTAGTTTTTTCCGTTTTTTTCGGGTTTGTACAGAAATAATCAATGTTACTGTCACTGTCACTCCTTGCCATCTATTTCAATTGACTTGTCTTCGATGATATCGCGTTAGAGTTGGGCAAAAAGTAATATGATTACTTCTGTATATTACATTTGTATGTGTACTTTGTAATATATATTACAAATAATATATATATATATATATATTACAAGCAATATATATTACAAAGTACACATACAAAAGTAATCGGAAGGAGTAATCATATTACTTGTTGCCCAACTCTGCATCGCGTTCTCCTGGTAAAAGTGAAAATTAGATCTAATTCGCATTAGGTTAGAGTTGAAATTTATAGTGGAAACTTTCATTGATTTTTTCGAAAAATCCGGAAAAAACGAGCGGTAAAACGAGCTGTTTGGAAAGATTCGGGATTTAATCCGGAAATTTTCAACGCTCTAAATCTACGATCGAATCGTAGTTTTAGTTGTGAAATATTAAATTGTCACCGTCACGAAATGCTTTCTCAATAAACTTCACTGCAATTTAGTTAAATATGGATTCGAACACGTTTTAGTAAAGTTGGCAAATGATTATGCGACTTTGGAGTAGGTACTTACTGTCAACCCAACACTCAGCCACTAATTAAACGATCAACTAAATTTCAGCATATTAATTATTAGCTGATGGCAAATTAGCTATTTACTTGAATATATTATGAACCGCAACACCTGAACAAACGGAAAACATGTAGATATGCTAACCAACTTAAGTATAGCTATAGCCTTATGTAGACTACTACAAAATAAGTTCGAAGTTATATTGGAGGAATGAATCGCTGAAATTGTTTTCGCATTGCATTGGTTAAAAACACGTAATACTTTTATTTGAAATATTTTATATTTCTACAATGACGTATCTAACACAATAGACTAGTCGTAAAATTAACTATAATTTTACTATGTGAAGTTCGTTTTAGAACATTCTTGCAATCAATATAGATCGGATGTACCTACATTAGAAAAAATCGATTGATATCTAATGTTTGCTGGTTTGAAATGCTTGCCTGGTTGAAGGTCTTTAACATTATTCTTCCGTTATTTACATACCTGTTAACTAGCAATCCGTATTAATATAATATCGTGAAAGCGACAGTCTGTTTGTTTGTCACCTTTTCACTGTTGAATGTGACATTTGCGAACGAATTTGATATGGAGATAATCAGAGTCCCGGAAAATAACGGGTAAAGTAAATCTACGCAGACGAAGTCGTGAAAATAATGCAGTTCTTGTACATCAGTTTATTCATTTTTGATTATTATTAAACTAGTTATATATTTTGTCATTGGGTATGCCGCGTTTCCACTTAGTGTTCTGAGCGAACATTCGTTCGTTCTTGGGCAGATGAAAACAGGATTTCACATAGCAAAATGTTCGTTCGTCACGAACAAGCGAATGCTCACTCAGAACACTAAGTGAAAACGCGGCTTTAGGTAACAATCGATTGTAAGCGTTATAATCAGAGATCGGACAAATGTGCGTCATTGTTCGCAATAACATGGACATGACTCCTAAGTTGATTGAATAATTAATTATTTAATCATTTTTAGAAAATTGCATATTTAACACCGTAACTATGAAAACCTTTTTAAATAGTCACCCTAAAGCTTCGAAATCAAATTTTAAAAAAATATTCGTTTGATTATTCATTTAATCAACTTTGGAGTCATGTCCATATTATTGCGAACAACGACGCACATTTGTCCGATCCCTGGTTATAATAAATGTATTATGGAATTTAAAGTATCTTGGGTTCATTCCTTTCACGATTTGTACCAATCAGATGAATACCACAAGCAAATACGACTCCAACGAAGGAATATAGGAATGTTAGAAATATTGAAACGGGAGGGGTGACCTTTTGTTTATTTTACGAACATTATAACTAATCGGTTTAGTTTGATTTTATCGTGGGACCAACGAGATGAACCTAGCTATTCATATTTTCAACAGTAGCTCGATCTTCTGTTTTTGAAATCAAATATCAGATAACAACGGTCACCAACAACGGTGTAGGGTTAGAACCAGTAGTGTATTTTTTTTTTCTCTTGATAATGTCAGACGATTCGAAAATGCTCATTAAGAAGCTTACTTGAATAAAGAACAGTTTGACTTTGACTTTGACTAACAGAGCATTATCAATTTATCAGACAATTACTGTAAAGTCTGAATGTTTTGCAAAAAAATCTTACCTGAATAAAATCCAAATCGGTTTCACTAAGAACAGATACTACCTACTATTCTATTTATTTAGTCGCATTTTAACGACGCGACCGAAGGTGTCGTAGAGCACGACTCTTCTAGGAACGATTAATTGTTTGGAACTAATTAACACATCAACTGATAAGCGGGCAAGCAGAGCGGTACTAATCGCCTTTAAGCCTTTGATAACGAAGACATTTTCCGTTCGACAAGTCATCAGGAAAATGGTTATCCATGTTGATAATCTCTAGATCTTCGATGGAACTATCAGTAGCCGTACCTTAAGTTTGAAAGTAAAGGATGTGTTAAGTTTTGCTCGATACGTAATCGCACTAAGTAAAACCTAACTTTACCGATACTTGCAAAGTCGTGGTACGGCTACAGCAATCACCATACTCGTATTGAAATGTATAAATATTCGGGTACGATCTTGCCGCGTGGTTGTAGTAAGAATACATTTGTCACCGTCCCAAATCTTCCTGTGTCGTAAGAGTCGTCTAAGGGATTGATGTGTCACTGAAACTGAAAAATAGTTTAAAGAAGATTAGCACCTTCCATGCGTCCATACGCATCTGACGTTGATCAACTTTGTACTGCAGTTCTTAATCATCATCATCATTATCTCAGCCCACTGCTGGAGGTAAGCCTCTCCTGTTAACTATGCGTATAGACTCATTAGGAGGAATCACCATGCTGGGCAAGCGGATTGGCGATCTATGATGACGCTGCTGCCCATCATCAATCTTCTATAAAAGAATGGTCATCATACTTCAATCCCTTAGTCGACTCTTACGACACCCGCGGCGAACGTTGGGATGGTGACAAATGTATTCATACTGTTGTCACCACACTGCAAACGTCTTAATGGTTCGGACAAAAAGTAGGTCAAAGATCATGTAACTACTACGACCATATATAACATGGACGTCTAACGCCATCTCCAGCTCAAAAATGCCCCCAAAAACAATTGTTCAATTGTGCCAAGATGGGCAGGATATAGCGCTTTTCTCAACACCGCGCATATTTCAGCGCAATATCTTTGACAAATGTTTACAGAATATAGCCAATCAAAACTTTGATGGACCAATCACAACTATCTTTAATGGCGGTTTAAGTTTTTATAGGTTGATATTGAAATTCATTACCGTGATGTACTGAAGAGGGAGTGACACTTGTCAACTAAAATTCAGGACCATTTTTGAAAGGCAATTTAGTATGGCGTGCGGCTTCCATGTTTTATTTGTTCGTATTATAACTATATTGCTGTCTAGTATTATGTTGTACCCCAAAACGAAAGTCCAATCGAGACTTATCAATAGCTCGACTTTATCACTTTTATTAGGTTCCAAGAATTAACTCGAAAAGTGTTAGACCATATTTGGCTGTAACTATCTGAGTATTACCTAATTAGTTTGACAGATGTGTCACAACCTCACGACCATTTCTCAAAGTCAAATTTTCCAAAGAAAACCAATATTTTAATACTTATTTGTGAAGTAGATAACCCTTGTATAGCGTCATATATAAAAATATTGAATATTGAGTTTAGGTAACGTTAACTTTCAATACAGTCGCCATCAGAAATATCGTAGCGTCTGGAGCGCTAAAAAATACACATCTGAACACATCTCTATCGTTATGGTAATAAAGTCGTGTTCAGATATTTTCGAACGCAAAATCCACTTACCTCATACTTTTCGAGTCCTCAGATTTCCGCTTCCAGTTTCACTATATTTTCTTTATAAGCAAGTATTTTCCGTCCGATTGCTCATTTTTTTTTTATATCTAGGAACCTTTACAACTTCGATCATTGATATTTCCAAAATGTGGTTAGCAATTTTCATGCATTTACAATAACAATCTATTCACCCATTCATTAAATCATTACCAATAAGTAGGTAGTACCACTGAAAAACTCGAAGCTGTCGCTCAGAAATTAAATTACGAGAAACCTAGTAAATGAAAATCAAACAAATAAAAACAAACAGAACACTTTTTTTCAGTTGCTTGAAATGGTCCCGTCTTAAAATGCGTGCAACAAATTAACAACTGTAACCTTTCCACAAGCATTAAGTAAATACGTTCTGGAAAATCGTTTCACATTCCAAACACCGATTTAATACCATATATATCTGTTATATGTCTGATTTTCCAGTAAATAATGAGATAGGAGTATTTCAAAGTAATTGTTGAACATGCTGGTACAAGGAGACAGTGCGTCACAATCAGAAATAAATCAGCCTTTGAGATAAAATGCATACCGTTATTAGGTAAGTACTTTGAATAATCTCGTATCTCGTGTCTGAAAGGCGGTAACCCTGTAAGCTTAATAGCAGTGATTGCAGTTGCACTGCTGTGTTTCGGTTTGGGGGTAAGATAGCCGGTGTAATTACTGGCATAGATAGAGGCAATCCATCTAAGTCCTCAGGGTAGGCAGCGCATAGGCGATTTATGATCACTATGTCCATGGGCCTCAGTTCCTGCTTTCCGTCAGGTGGGCTGAGAGCTCAGTTATCTACCTTCGTCACATAAAAAAAAACTTGTCATCTTTTTTTAAATAAATACTGCCATCTGGTAATAGTTACTGCATTTTTATTGTGTTAAGCAGTACAAAATATAACTTTTTAAAGACAACGTTAAACATGAACACAAGCAGTTCATATATTATGATATGCAGCTGTGACGTCTCAATGTCGACCGAAAAAATCTGACCCGTATGATTCGGCAAGGTTTTTGCCTCTAAATCAAACATCGTCATCCATATTGTGAAAATTCTTAATCATTATAGTGGCATATGTTGACCCCAAGGCATGTCTTGCACAAAATGAAACAATACAAATATATTATCTACATTTATTTATTTCCATTCTACATAAAAGCATTTTTTTATCATTGAATCTAATATTTTATATCATAAATAGCTCTCAACTTTGAACACATAATACTAAGAGAACATACCCATACTACGTGACCTATTTAGGGGGGGAGGGGGTCCGCCATAGTACCACTCTTGGTCAACAGGGGGAGGGGGGGGGGGTCTGGTATCTTGTCACGTGACTAGTATATTTCGAGATTATTTTGCAATAATGTAATTTAAATTGGACACGCCACTATTTTTCCCATCCATTTTTTAAAACCAAAAGTATAATTCTACAATTCAAATGTACTAGTTAACCTACGCCTGCACTCTCGCAGTACGCGTTTTCATAGGGGGGGGGGGGCATATACTACGCTTGGTCACCAGGGGGAGGGGGAGGGGGTCAAAGGGTCACGTAGTATGGGTATCCCTTAGATAGAAATACCTATGTATTTAGTAAAAAATTCCCACTTTATCGTTTGCCGTGAGGGCGCTAAGTAATTTAATTAGTATAATAAAGCTACAAGCCAATTCCATCCTTATGGTGAATGACGAAATGGGTTTATTTTACTAAAACGCTTACATGTATAAACAATTCTAGCGTATACTATATCTACGTATAAATTCTACATAGTGACGTCATAGATATCCTTCATAAGAAAACCAGAGCTGTAGTTTCTTTTACTTCATTTTAGAAGAAGAAACACACAACCAAAACTCACTATAAACACTGTCACTACTCTAGCGACCTAGTATGTGAGTATTGAATCAGAACTAAGATACGAGCTTTATTTCAAGTAGGTACTCGTATTTGTTACTTAGCGAGTTTTGGTTGTGATTCGACGATATTAATCCAAGCTCATGGGTAAAAATACTTTAATTACATTTGTATGTGTTTGTAATTGGAAGTAGTAATCGAATTACTTTTGCTCAACTCTCCTAACAGGGCATCAAACTCGATTACCACGAGGCTCGTATTTTTACCCACGAGCTTGGATTAATATCGTTTTACTTTTAGCTCAACTCTGGCTGCTATTAGTCTACTATAATAACCAATGCTCGGCGGGGGTGAACTAATGGGGTAAATTACTAGTAACTGGCCACTTTTCAGTAACTGGACACCACATATAAAAATGAACTCTATGTGCTAAAACTATGTGTCATGTCAATGTCAATCACTCTACCCACATCAAAAGCCTTAACTGAGCTTACCGTGGACGGACTAGGTCGATTTGTGTGAGATGTCCCAAGATACTCCCTCTTCCAAAATGAATTGTAATTATAAGTATGTATTTACATGTGCAGTTAGTGGAGAGTAGTCAGTTACTCTCCACTAACTATCTGAAAAAAGAGAGGGCAAAATTGATAGCTTCTCACACCAGGTACAACAAGGAGGATACTTCTTTGCTTCAGGAAACATTCCGTGTAGACCTTCGGAACCAGTTTGAAGTACTTGAGGAGCAGAACCTCGATGTTGATGACATAGATAAGTTGCTCAGTGATACATTAGCAGGAACGGCGAAAAAACACCTCGGCAAGCGACAAAAGAAGAAAGATAGGCTATCACCAGAAACTTTAATTTTATTGCAAAAGAGAAGAGAAATGAAACATAACACAACAGCAGATCAAAGAGAAATTGAAAGGTTAAATAAAACAATAAGTAAATTTATTAGAAAAGATTTAAGGAAACACAATACCAAGGTTATAATCAATACAATAGAAAAATACAGAGGTCCCAAAGTGTTCAGACGGAAATTGAAGACTGGTGTTAAGGAAATAGTGAAATTGAAAGACAACGACAACAACTTAGTCACAGATCGCGACAAAATTGTTGACGTTGTCGAAAACTTCTACGGAAACTTATATTCCTCGCATGCACAACAGCTAACGCAACCTACCACCGATAGACGAGCACCACCTGTACCGTACAGTGATTACGAGAGCATTCCACCAATAATGGTTAGCGAAATTAAAAAAGCTTTGCACCATATGAAAGCCGACAAATCTCCTGGTGAAGATGGCATAACAGCCGATTTACTGCGCGCTGGTGGCGAGCCTGTTCTTAAAACTCTTGCAACTCTCTTTAACCAAGTCTTACATAAAATTCGAACACCAGAATCGTGGAAAACTGCCATCGTCACATTAATTCACAAGAAAGGAGACATTTCCAGCCTCGGTAACTATCGCCCCATAAGCCTTCTTTCGCACACATATAAACTTTTCGCCAAAGTTCTGTGCAATCGCATCACCCGTAATCTGGATGCGTGTCAACCTCCCGAACAGGCGGGCTTCCGAAGTGGATTCTCAACCATAGACCACCTTCATGCCGTGAAACAGTTGATGGAGAAATGTCGCGAATACAACCGGCCCTTGTGTATGGCCTTTGTCGATTATGAGAAGGCCTTCGACAGTATCGAACACTGGGCCGTGTTTGACTCTCTTCATCGCTGTTCTGTTGACGCGCGCTACGTTGAGTTGCTTCGGGAGTTATACGGGTCGGCAACAATGCGAGTTCGGCTACACAGAACAAGTAACCCGATTTATATTAAAAGGGGAGTGCGGCAAGGGGATACCATTTCACCCAAGCTTTTTACGGCGGCATTAGAAGACGTCATAAAAACGCTTGCATGGGACACAACTGGTATTAACATTCAAGGTGTCTTTTTGTCGCACTTAAGGTTCGCCGACGACATCGTTTTGTTTGCCGAGTCTCTGGACGATCTCCAAAGCATGATTCACAACCTTAACCTTGCTTCATTAAAGGTGGGTCTTAAGATGAATATGTCCAAGACTAAAGTTATGATCAACATCCTCGGCGGTTCGAATCCAATCATAAAGATTGGAAACAAATTGCTAGAGGTGGTCGATCGGTACGTATATCTTGGACATATTCTATCTTTTGACAAAAATCACCAACAAAGAGAGATCGCCAGGAGGATACAGTTGGGGTGGGCGGCATTCGGAAAACTAGCTGATGTCCTTAAAGCCGTTAATATTCCACAGTGCTTGAAGACTCGCCTTTTTAATCAATGTGTCCTGCCTACCATGACATATGGAGCCGAGACATGGACGCTGACAAAGGAGGCTGTGCATAAAATACGAGTAGCGCAGAGAGCCATGGAGCGAGCCATGCTCGGTATTAGACTACAAGACCGAGTTAGAAACGTCGAAATCAGAAGTCGCACCAAGGTACGAGATGTAGGAGATACCGTTACTAAACTCAAATGGAACTGGGCAGGACATGTTGCCAGGCAGAGTGATGGCAGGTGGACTAAAGTTCTCACGGATTGGTGGCCTATTTCGGATGAAAGAGCTCCTGGGCGTCCGTTGGCTCGTTGGGTCGATGACATTCGTAAGATTGCGGGACACTTCTGGGTTAGACTGGCTCAGGACCGAGATGAGTGGCGTACTGGAAGAGAGGCCTATGCTCAGCAGTGGGCGATAAATGGCTGAAATGATGAATGATGATGATGAGTCAGTTACTAGCCATTTTCCCTATACCGGCACTCTTTTCATACAATAGTACCGATATAAAATGTCAGTATCTTGTTTTTTTTTTATCCAGAAAATCTGTAAAATCATAAAAAATCAATAAAATATTGACTGATGGCCAATATTATGATTTATGTAAATTTCTTCAGGACCTTATAATTATGGACGGATAATCACAACCCCACATAGTCAGCTTACTACCATCTTAGGGTGCGGCTCCACTAACGCGGAGCGGAGCGGAGCTGTGGGAGCTCGGCCAATGAGACCGCATCACAGTGTTTCAAATTCGAATTTGAAGAATGTAAATTATAAATACACAATACGTTGAAGAATGTAATTGGTTAGTATTGCACAGCTTCTCTCCGCTCCGCGTCAGTGGAGCCGCACCCTAAGGGTCAATCCCTTTGTTTTTGTTATACTTCTGTGACGTCACCCAAGGGACAACAGATGCTTAGTTTGCTATACGAAAGTATCCTGCAAGCTCTATTGTCATGACCAGACATCGGATTCCGTGGGGCGAATTTTCTTGACAGCTAGGGACTTCCTATATCGATAAACTATTACCCCAACATTGTATGTATTGTCGGGTCCAGTCTCATCACGTCTTACCTGTGTATTGCACATGCCTGTCAAGGATGTCACTTTTTAGCGGGAACGCCGCTCGCTTGGACATTCATTCTGTCAAACGGCGCGGTCACGGGACGTTTGTTAATTCGTATCTTTTGTGTAATCGGTGCTAATATCCTGACTTATTTGTGAAAACCTTGATTATAGAACTTTATTTTGAACATAAAGTGTTTAATTCCCTAAAGCAGTTTATGTAACTATGTATTGGTCTGAAGATAAGTATGAAGTCACACTTAGCGTCTTTAATCATTTTATATTTATGAGTGAAAGTTGCAAGGGATCTGTCTGTTGGGCAAAGCCAGCTCGCCAAATTAAAGACTGAGGATGGTAGAATCGTCACATCCAGATCTGAGCTGCTGAGTGAGATAGAGGGTTTTTATGGACAGCTGTACACGTCAACTAGCAGACCCGAAGTTGATCTAGCGGAAGACCTCAGAGCTAGACTGACCCGACACTATACAGAAGACATCCCGGACATCAGCCTGTGCGAGATTAGAATGGCTCTTGAACAGCTCAAAAATAACAAGGCGCCTGGGGAGGACGGAATTACAGCTGAGCTTCTGAAGGCGGGTGGTAAACCGATCCTTACGGCCCTTCAGAAGTTGTTAAATTCCGTCTTACTGGAAGGGAGAACGCCAAAGGCACGGAACAGAGGTGTGGTGGTACTGTTCTTCAAAAAAGGTGACAACGCTTTATTGAAGAACTACCGACCCATCTCACTTCTGAGCCATGTCTATAAGCTGTTTTCAAGAGTCATTACGAATCGTCTTGCACGCAGGCTTGATGACTTCCAGCCTCCCGAACAAGCCGGTTTCCGAAGAGGCTTTAGTACCGTAGACCACATCCATACGCTTCGCCAGGTTATACAAAAGACCGAAGAATATAACCTGCCCCTCTGTTTAGCGTTTGTGGACTACGAGAAAGCCTTCGATTCGATCGAAACATGGGCAGTACTACAGTCTCTCCAACGGTGCCAAGTCGACTACCGCTATATCGAGGTGTTGAAGTGTTTATACGAGAGCGCCACAATGTCAGTCCGACTCCAAGACCAGAGCTCGAAGCCTATTCTGCTGCAGCGGGGAGTTAAGCAAGGAGATGTCATCTCCCCTAAGCTGTTTACCGCTGCACTGGAGGATGTCTTTAAGACTCTGGACTGGAGAAGGCTGGGTATCAACATCGTTTATGTTAAATCGAGTACCTCACTCACCTTCGATTCGCTGACGATATAGTAGTCTTGGCTGAGACCTTGGAGGACTTAAGTACTATGCTCGTTGACCTCAGTAAAGCCTCCGAGCGAGTTGGTCTTAGGATGAACATGGATAAGACGAAAATCATGTCGAATTCCCATGTAGCACCAACTCCCGTAATAATCGGAGACTTTACACTCGAAGTTGTAGACGAATATGTAGGGGCAAACTATTCAGTTAGGTAGGTCCCACTTCGAGAAAGAGGTCAATCGTCGAATCCGACTCGGTTGGGCAGCGTTCGGGAAGCTACGACACATATTTTCGTCCAATATTCCGCAGTGTTTGAAGACGAAAGTCTTTAATCAGTGTGTGTTGCCAGTGATGACATACGGTACTGAAACGTGGCCGCTTACAATGGGTCTCATAAGAAGGCTCAAAGTCACCCAAAGGGCAATGGAGAGGGCTATGCTAGGAGTCTCTCTGCGTGATCGGATTAAAAATGAGACCATCCGCAGCAGAACCAAAGTAACCGAAATAGCTCTCCGAATCGCTAAACTGAAGTGGCAGTGGGCGGGGCACATTGCGCGTAGAACCGATGGCCGTTGGGGCGGGAAGGTTCTTGAGTGGCGGCCACGTACTGGAAGGCGTAGCGTGGGTAGGCCAAGGCAACAGGGTGGACCGATGACCTGGTGAAGGTCGCAGGAGTCCGCTGGATGCGGGTGGCGCAGGACCGGTCATTGTGGCAATCTTTGGGGGAGGCCTTTCGGCTGATATGATGATGATGATGATGAATTAATATTTTATTGCTCGTACTCTTTTAATAATAATAAACTTTATAAACAAACCATTGTGTGATCACTAGTGTTTAAACCTATATCGATACAATAAATAAATTTATCGATATAGGGAGTCCCTAGCTGTCAAGAAGATTTGCCCCACGGAATCCGATGTCTGGTCATGATTAGTGGGTGACCCAACTTTGAAGGACCTAACTGTCGAAAAATTCAAAGTTTTGTTAATTTTAATGCTATTAAACTATGGCTTTAAGGGTGACCTAGGAGAACGTTACCATGGCAACGAAAGACGTAAAAAAAATGATTGACCCATAAACCACAACTTACCTACCGAAAACATTTTCAAACAGGTACACTAGGCCACTCAAGAAAATGTCAAATAATAAGGACTAGACGCTATCACTAATGAGAGCCTGTTAGGAGCCCGACGTCGTAGGCGGAGGGCTTTAATGACTCGAGTTTGTAATCTTACCAACCATGATAGATTCAGTGTTTTTCGCTTGCAAGCAAAAAAAATGTTTTAAGACTATATAATATGAAATAACGTACTAACATTTGCATAACTCCATAGGGAATTTCACTTCTCTATAACTTCCGCTATACATGCAAGCAATAGCGAGCTTAGAAAGCATAGTAGTATGCAATTTGTATTTTTGCAGTATATAATTTACAATGCATATTCTCAGGAAGTGTTCTTTTAAGGGTAAACTTATGCAGAGTAAGTGATACTTTTCCGCACACGAGCAGGAATGAGTTTTCATAGTACTTTTTCGCACGGCCTGGTTGGTACTGTCGAGATATTCTGGTTTTCCTCGCATAATGCATTGTAAGATGTTATATCGTCGGCTGACAAGCAAAACTCACTCAGTAACAAATACCTACTTGAAATAAAGCTCCTATCTCTGTTCTGATTTAATACTGACATAAGAGGTTGCTAAGAGTAGTGACAGTTTTTATAGTGAGTTTTGCTTGTCAGCCGACGATATGATATAGTTCGAGAAATATTATTTGAAATATTATTATCTTACTTACGACCTTTTGTTTTGCGATAACAATCAGCAGTCTAGCACTTTTGTATTGTTAATGATGCAAAACAAAAGGTCGTAAGTAAGATAAGAGTCGGTCAAATAATATTTCCCGAACTATACATATGTTGAAATGTAGGCTTTTTACACTTGTATCATAAATCCTGCGACCATAAATAACATGGACGTCTACCGCCAGTTCAAAAATGCCCCCAAAATCAATTGTTCAATTGTGCCAAGATGGGCAGGACATAGCGCTTTTCTTAACACAAAGTTTGATGGACCAATCACAACTATTTTTAAATGGCGGTTTAAGTTTTTATAGGTTGACATTGAAATTCATAGCCGTGATGCATTAAAGAGGGGGTGACATTTGTCAACTAAAATTCAGGACCGTTTTAGAAAGGCAATTTACTATGGCGTGCGGCTTCCATGTTTTATTTATTCGTAGCATAAATCACTATTTGCTACAGTACATCACATTGTTATTTACTATCCCCCCTTCTTTTTCCGTCGCTCCTGAAAGTACCCCCCCGCGCCCGGGACTAACTTGACACCGACATTGTCTTTCTGGTCGGCCGCGGTCGGGTCCGGCCGGTCGGAGCCGGACCGGTCCGGCGACGAGTCGGACACGATGCCTTGTAGTCGGTGCGCGTTGGTTTGACTGAGCCTGTTAAAATGTCATTATTAGAAGGCTGTTCATGTCACGTGTTATGTAAGGGCTTGTCCATCAATCACGTCATACTGTATAGGGGGAGGGGGGTCAACAAAAAATCACCAATTATCACCATAGGGGAGGGGAGGTCATCGGACAAATCACGTGTAATTTTTTGATACTCTCTGCTGAACAGCATACTTCTTTTAAAACATGTGTCAGATGTCAAAATCTCGAACTGAATTTTGAAATTTCGCGGACATTTACCTCGTAGTTTGTAAAAAAGTTTTTTTCCATCACGTGTGCTTAATAAAGTACGGAAACTGAAGTGTTTTTAAAAGGATTACTGAAGTTGGAAAAAAAATACACGTCATATTAGCTAAGGGGGGGGGAAATATCACCAAGTATCACCGTGGGGGATGGGGGGTCTAAAATAGGCCAAAATCGTATGACGTGATTAATGAACAAGCCCTAATATAGGGATCTAAAGGGAACGGCAAAATGTAATTTAATAATAGTAGACATGCCAAGGCCGTTCAAGTGGGAAAATGATGGGTAATTGTAGGCACAAATATGTGATCCGAGACTTTCCCATTTAACGGCCGAGGTGTGTATACTTTTTCTGCTCAACGGGGCCGGCAGGCGGCAACTTAGTTTAGCGCAGCGGCCGGCAATGTGCCGGCTGGAAGGCAGAAAATATAATAAAGAGCACCCAGTGCATTTCACAAAAAAGTCTACTTTGTCGGGAACGTGACGACTATGACAATTACCTTAGAAACATGAAAAATGCAAGAATTCTCTATATAAATACAGTTATAAAATTAATATACACCAAAAATTGTATTCGTAACTTTCTTAGATGTATGTGAAGAACGGCGTCACGTACCCGACATTCTCGTGGAGTACACCACCCGTAGACCTAGAACGCTGTAAAGAGTTACAGAGAGAAGAGGTACAGCAACAGTTCCAGTATCAGTTGCGCTTAACCGAAGAGTGTTACAGTAACATCACTGAGAACGACCACAGACGACGCGACGCGACGATAGATTCTGAACAATGTCATTGAAGAATGCACGTTACAGCAACAGTTGCTGGAAGAGTTATAGGATCTAGAATTGAAATGTTAACCTGACTTCCTCCACGTCAGCCACCTTGTCTATCAACTCCGTATGATGCCCTCCTTATGCTCTAGCGCCAGGTTGGCGCGCTCTAACTCTCGGCGGTACTCTAGCTGGGCGGAGCTGGCTCTCCTCTCCTGGTCGACGATGCGACGAACGTGATCAGATGAACTTCAGATAAAATAACTATGAAAGCACGTTACAGCAACAGTTTCTGTAAAGCTGGGGAAGACTGCAAACGTTTACGGAAGATTGCAATAGTGAGGTCACTAACCTGACTTCTTCCACGTCAGCCACCTTGTCTATCAAGCTCCGTATGATGCCCTCCTTATGCTCTAGCGCCAAGTTGGCGCGCTCTAACTCTCGGCGGTACTCTAGCTGGGCGGAGCTGGCTCTCCTCTCCTGGTCGACGATGCGACGCTCTAACTCTTCGAGCGAGGAGTGGGCGCGGGATTTTACTTCCTGAAACAAATAAATGTTAATAATATAAATCCCCCACTAGGTGGACCGATGATCTGGTGGAGGTCGCAGGAGTCCGCTGGATGCGCGGTCATTGTGGCAATCTTTGAGGGAGGCCTTTGTTCAGCAGTGGATTTTTTTAGTAGAATTTGCGAGCATGATGAATACTAAGTTCGATGGTCTTATAAAAATTGTAAAATTAGGTCCGTTTCCTGTTACTATTATTTTTAGTACAGATGGTGCCTTTTTTAGGCACTAGTGCGAGAAGTGGGTCATTTTACGTCAGGTCTAGTGTCGATTTAAAACACTCCCTTAGGTCGTGTTTTAAAACGTCGCCACTCATTTCGGATTTCCGTTTTGCACGTGTCTCGTACGACGTTTTTTAGTACAGCTTGCCCTCCGAAGTTTTGGATCTGACGTAAAATGAGCCACTTGTTTTCTGCACTTGTGTCGTAATGTATGTACTATATTGGCACAGTCTGTGCTATAAAATACAACCTACACCATTAACATGATTTTCCCTTTTAATCGTCTCCAGTGTGTTTAAAGGTCAATTGCATATTTCGAGTCGACGGCGCCCTCCACTCTATTGTGTCCTATAAGGTACACAAAGTGTAACAAATAAGGAACACACCTTGATTTCCCTCTTAATCCTCTCCAGCGTGTTGAGCGCGCGCTTGAGAGGGTAAGCGAATTGCGAGTTGACGGCGCGCTTCGTCTTTCGTGTTTTTATAAGGTATACAAAGCGTAGCAAATAAGATACACGTCTTGATTTATATTTAGATCCCTTCCAGTGTCTCCAATGCTGGCTTTAGAGGTTCGGCGTGTTGCAAGCTGACGGCGTGCTTTGCTTTGGTGATTCCTATAAAGTACACAAAGTGTAACAAATAAGATACACACCTTGATTTTCCTTTTATCTTCTCCAATGTATCCAAAGCTCGCTTTAGTGGTCCACCGTATAGTGAGTTGACGGCGCGTTCCCGCCTCGGTAGTCCCTATAAGGTACACAAAGTGTAACAAATAAGGTACACACCTTGATTTATATTTAGATCCCTTCCAGTGTCTCCAATGCTGGCTTTAGTGGTCCGCCGTATAGTGAGTTGACGGCGCGTTCCCGCCTCGGTGGTCCCTATAAGGTACAGAACGTGTAACAAATAAGGTACACACCTTGATTTCCCTTTTAATCCTCTCCAGCGTGTCGAGCGCGCGCTTGAGCGGGTAAGCGTATTGCGAGTTGACGGCGCGCTTCGTTTTTGGTGTTTCTTATAATTATAAGGTATACAAAGCGTAGCAAATAAAATACACGTCTTGATTTATATTTAGATCCCTTCCAGTGTCTCCAATGCTTAGAGGTTCAGCGTGTTGCAAGCTGACGGCGTACTCTTTGGTGATTCCTATAAAGTACACAAAGTGTAACAAATAAGATACACACCTTGATTTTCCTTTTATCTTCTCCAATGTATCCAACGCTCGTTTTAGTGGTCTACCGTATAGTGAGTTGACGGCGCGCTCCGCTATGATGATTCTTATAAGGTACAGAACGTATAACAAATAAGGTACACCCCTTGATTTTCCTTTTATCTTCTCCAATGTATACGCTCGCTTTAATGGTCCACCGTATAGTGAGTTGACGGCGCGCTCCGCTATGATGATTCTTATAAGGTACAGAACGTGTAACAAATAAGGTACACACCTTGATTTCCCTCTTAATCCGCTCCAACGTGTCGAGCGCGCGCTTGAGCGGCTCGGCGTGTTGCGAGTCGATGGCGCGCTTCGTTTTTGGTGTTTCTTATAAGGTATACAAAACGTAGCAAATAAGATACACGTCTTGATTTATATTTAGATCCCTTCCAGTGTCTCCAATGCTTAGAAGTTCGGCGTGTTGCAAGCTGACGGCGTACTCTTTGGTGATTCCTATAAAGTACACAAAGTGTAGCAAATAAGATACACGTCTTGTTTTTATTTAGATCCCTTCCAGTGTCTCCAATGCTTAGAGGTTCGGCGTGTAGCAAGCTGACGGCGTGCTCTGCTTTGGTGATTCCTATAAAGTACACAAAGTGTAACAAATAAGATACACACCTTGATTTTCCATTTATCTTCTCCAATGCTCGCTTTAATGGTCCACCGTATAGTGAGTTGACGGCGCGCTCCGCTATGATGATTCCTATAAAGTATACAAAGTGTAACAAATAAGATACACACCTTGATTTTCCTTTTATCTTCTCCAATGTATCCGCTCGCTTTAGTGGTCCACCGTATAGTGAGTTGACGGCGCGCTCCGCTATGATGATTCTTATAATTATAAGGTACACAACGTGTAACAAATAAGGTACACACCTTGATTTCCCTCTTAATCCTCTCCAACGTGTCGAGCGCTCGTTTGAGCGGCTCGGCGTGTTGCGAGCTGACGGCGCGCTTGGCTTTAGAAGCGCGCGCGGCCGCACTGCGCATGCGGTGACGGAATATCACCGCCGCTTTACGGTACAGTCTGGAACAAGAAAAACCTTTAACAGTCAAAAAAGGCGGCAAATTAAGAAAAGTAGGTGCGTATACAACACCTTGTATGCACCCTGCATTTGTTTTGTTTCTATTCGTAATTAAAATGTGTATTGACTATTTAAATAAGTCAGTACCTACTATACCTGAAATCCTATTTAGATTCCAATACTTGTCAAAAAGTATTGACATTAAAATTAAATATTAGGTGGTTCGGTAAAATTTCACTTCTGTAAATGTTATAGGTAGCTACTTATTTTATCTATATTGTGGAAGACAAAATTGAAATCTACTTCTTAATTAAAAAAAATAATTAAATACTTGTCGCAAAAATAGTACCTACATTGTGCATCAAGGGAGGTAAGTACGGAATTACTAACGAAAGTGTTAGTAATTCCGTACTTACCTCCTTGTCCCTCCAGTGTCTTTTAATGACTCGAGTTAGTATTCCGCTTACCGACCGTGATGCATATAATGTTTTTCATCACACTTGCGAACAAAAAAAATAGTTTTAAGACAAAATATTATTAAATGACGTACTGACATTTCTATTACTCCCTAGGGAATTTCACTTTTCTATTACTCCTGCTACGCACGCAAGCAATGGCGCGCTTAGACAGCAAGTGTGATGAAATAGTACATTACGACACAAGTGCGAAAAACATGAAATGCGAAACGAGTGGCGATGTTTTAAAACACGGCCGATAGCGAGTGTTTTTAACCGACACGAGTTACGAATTTCGGTTTTGCACGTGTCTCGTACGACGTTTTTTAGAGCAGATGGCCCTCCAAAGTTTTGGACCTGACGTAAAATGACCAAACCCCGGATGACGGGAGCAAAAATGCGTTTGTCACTAATGCTTAGTTAAATATTGACTTTTCTATCGACATCCATACCAACATTTTATGAATTACAAATGTATTGATCAACAGTAATTTAGGCAACCGTACGTAATCAGAGGCATTGCGATTTAAAATTGATAAACAATAATATGTCAATAATACCTAGTACCATAGGACAGTTACAAAATCGAAATTAAAGCCTAAAAAGCAGCTTGAATGTCGCTCAGAATTTAAAAGGGCACTTGTTAAGATTACTTTTACATCCTCGGCGAAATTATTCACAAAAATATCAGTATGTGTTGACTAAAAAAATTGGTGAATTCATAAAAAATCTTATATATTTTTTGATATACTAGGGAAACATATTTAGCATAATCTACAGTGTGTGTCTTTGATAGCGACATTGCTTTTAAGTAACGATAGATTAAAGTGTTGTTAACAATTTTAGTAAAATAATATAACGATTGCCTTTATTATTTAAGAGTAATTAATTTTTATAAAAATCTCGAGCAGCAATGTAATGCAAACATTTATTTGACGTTTCTGAGAGGAAAAGCTAGTTTCGTTTTCATTTTAATTCGATCAAATCATTAAAGTAACTGCGAACTGTTGCCGACGTTAAATTATTTACTGAATTATCCATTACTAGAAAATACTACAATTTAAAACATGCGAGATTTGGACTACACTAGCACAACAAATTTACATCAACAATTCTTTCTGTGTCTTACTGTTTTAGCCAGAACATTTTGAATCGTCACTGAACTGATATCAAAAATCACTGCACGTACATTATCACTTCTTAGAAATCACATTACCTAGTTCAAACACTTTTATTAAATTTATTAGGAAAGTCTGTTGATCAACAAACTTGATGTTATCTTGACACTTCAACTCAATCAATGTGAAGTTTTCAATAGGTACATAAACAAAACGATTATCTGATTCCGCCTTATTAGTTAACACAAAATTACCTAGCGCTTAATCGTCTCTGTCGCACTTATAAGAAAGAATGACAAAGACGGAAAACTAAAATACGCTACTGAGCGATAGCCATTGGCAACTTGGCTAGGCACCCTGGGCTGTTAAGTCCTTTTCTTATGAACAATGGTCATGAAGGATCACGGACTTGTCATCGAAAAGTGTCACCGACATGTAGGATGTAAATAGGTAGGTAATTAATTGTAATTGTCAGGATGTCACTAAGAGCGAGATTTCAATGAAATCATGTGTCAATTGTTAGGTTTAATTTATTAGTTATTGTTATTACTGATACATTGCGTGCCGAATTAATTTGTATGAATTTTTTTTTTTAATACTTTAACGAAATATGCTAATTTCAGTTCATTAAGACTTGTACTTTCACCCCTTAAAAGGAATGTCGTTATGAAAGACACACACTGTATAAATTTCAAATTAAAAAATCGTTCATATGGATGTCGATAGAATAGTCGATATTTAACTAAGCACTAGTGACAAACGCATTTTTGCTCCCGTCATCCGGGGTTTGAAAATGACACACTTCTCACATTAGCGCCTAAAAAAGCCACAATCTGTACCAAAAAAATATTTTAATCAAAGAGGAACATTAACAGTACAATGCATATGAGTCCAGAGCTAGGAATCCCAAATCGGAATAGGAGTATATTGCCCACACTTGCCCACATCATTAATTTTTCCCTGAAATCTGGGGTTTTCCCTTCCTCCTGGCGCAAAGCGTATGTTATCCCACTTCCCAAAACGTCTAACCCCAGCTGTCTCAATAACTTCAGACCCATTTCGATTCTTCCATTTTTTTCCAAAATTCTCGAGGCTTCAGTCCTCAATCAGTTTTCCAAATTTATCTCATCTAACTCTCTGCTGTCTACCTTCCAGTCTGGATTTCGAGCGGGACACAGTACCAGCACTGCACTTCTTAAAGTATCCGAGGACATTAGGATTGGCATGGAATCCTCAAAAGTTACAGTGTTGGTGCTCATTGACTTTTCCAATGCGTTTAATGCTGTAGATCACGACCTTCTCCTCGCCATACTCACTCATTTTAATGTCTCCCCGGCTGCGACTGCGTGGTTTGCCTCGTACTTATCAAACCGTGTCCAGGCTGTACGTGTCGGACAAAGCACTTCGGATTGGCAGGAACTGAATACTGGTGTACCGCAGGGTGGTATTCTCTCACCTCTTCTATTTTCACTGTTCGTCAATCTGATCACGCCTGGAATCAAGTGCTCTCACCATCTGTATGCTGATGATTTGCAACTATATACTCAAGCGGAAGTAACGGATATCAATACTGCCATAGCAACCATCAATCAGGACCTGAACCATATCTGTGACTGGTCTAACAACTTCGGTATAGCCGTTAATCATGCGAAATGTCAGGCTATCATAGTTGGAAGCACGCGACAACACTTAAAGTTGAAGAACGCGTCTTTAACGCCAATCATGTACGATGGATCAGCCATTCCAGTCTCAGATAGGGTGAAAGACTTGGGTATCATGCTTGACAAGAATTTATGTTGGGATGCTCAGCTCTCGGAGGTGAGTCGAAAGGTCACTGGCACTTTGCGGACATTGTACCCATATAAAAACTTCCTCCCGGTCTCTACAAAAAAACTACTTGTGCAGGCGTTAATTCTACCACTCATTGACTATGCTGATGTGTGCACAACCAACATTTCCCACTGTTTTCTTGACAAGCTTGACCGCCTAATCAATAATGGCATATGGTTCATCTTCGGTTTGCGCAAATTTGACCATATTTCTTACTATCGCCGTCAACTTTCCTGGCTTCCTATCCGACAGCGTCGGGCTCTCAGAATTCTTTGTTTGCTTTTCTCCATACTTTTCGATCCATCTGCTCCCAGTTACCTCAAATGTAATTTTAGCTTTGTTTCCTCTCGCCCGGGTTGTGAACTTCGTTCCTCCCGCTCCCTTAAACTTTTAGTTTTTCCTCACCATAGCGGTTTTCTCTCTTCAGCCTTCACTGTACAAGCTATCCGTCTCTGGAATGCGCTCCCCTTGGCAATCAGACAAGCCCCAAGCATCAGGCTTTCAAAAGAATGCTTTATAAACATCTTCTAGAACAGACATAGAATTAGTTGGTAACCCTAAACGCACGTGCAATATATTGTGTATATATGTATGTATATATGTATGTATATATTGTATTTATATATTGTGGTTATATGTTGTAGTTATTTATTCTAGTATTAGTATCCAAATCGTATTTTCATTTTATTAGTTTCAATGCACCCACTTTGTTTTTCTCCGTTTGGCCCTATGGTTGACTGGTAGAGAATGCCTTAAGGCATTAAGTCCGCCAATTGTATATTTTTATGTGCAATAAAGTTTAAAATAATAATAATAATAATAATCCGTAAAGTTTAAAATAATAATAATAATAATAAGGCCGCAGGGCAGCTTGTGGCGAGCTGTTGGGGAGTAACGACCCCACGGACCCGAGTGCTCCCGAGAGTCGGTCAGGGTCCCCGCCTCCGACGTGTCTTCGTCGGTCGGAGTGGAACCCCAAGGGGACCCGTAGGACTCTCAGCTCTGGCTTGCCTTAACTGGCCGTTCAGAGAGGAGTCGTCAGAGCTATACGCTCCAGGGGTGGAAGTGTAAATTTGCGTAAGTCGCGAGTTGGTGCAGCGGCTGTCAAGCCACTGCGCAGAAAGCGGTGTACACCTCTCTACACTCCTGAGCCGCCTACACCGGTGTTGCCCCTGTCTCCCGGCTGTCTCTTGTGACGGCATTTACGGGGGCCCATCTAGTCGGCGGCGAGTCACCGCCTGCCTCGATAGCAAAGAGAAATCATTGTTATGGCAGGGGTCCGGACCTCTTTGCTATAGTTCCATTTCTGATCCATCCATCCTCCATCACCATAGCCCATTAGTCTTTTCCATTACTGCTCAATAGTCTCTATACGCCTGTTGGGACCGGTTTACGGATATCTATTGTTGTGCCCGTGAATGGGTTGCAGCAGGTGTACAACACAGCAAATTTCTCCAAAGGGCCTCTACGTGTTGGATCTGTATCCCCGCGCAAGCCTATCAAAAAACCGGGATTTGTAAGCCCGTGATTCCCAAGGAGATACAAACATAATAATCCCTATGTTACAGAACCCAAATAAGTGACGATTTAAATTAGCAATATTTCGAAAATCTAAAAAAACACATTACGGTCGGCTCTAATAATATGTATACGATTTTGATCCTTATATGCCTTTCACATACGTTCCAAAATGTATACACATTATTAGACGTGACTGTACCTATATTGTAAGTTATAACTAGTGACAATAGTAGTACACTAAAGAATTTACAATTAATAGTATAATTGTAACTATTCTCTGTGCGACGACCTTTGGCAATAGAAAAAGCGACAATTAAAAAAAATGTAGGTGCCAAAAATGAAATACTACTGATTGTATCCACGTTCCTAAAACTATTGCAGTAACATGTGCCCTCAGACATTTGTCAGCCTCCGTAGCCTAGTTGGTAGTGACCCTGCCTACGAAGCTGGAGGTTACGGGTTCGAATCCCAGCGAGGGCATTATTTGTGTATTTATTTATCACAAATATTTGTTCCTTGGTCATGGCTGTCTATGTATTTAAGTATCTATATGTATCTATCTATTATATATATCGTCGCTTGGTACCCACATCACAAGCCTTAATTGAGCTTACCGTGGGACTAAGTCGATTTGTGTAAGATGTCCCAAGATATTTATTTTATTTATTTATTTATTATTCACCTGACATTCTTGAGCGCTGCTGCCAACTCCTCCTTAGCAGTTTGCAGTTCCTTCTCCATGTTGCTGCAACGATCCTCGGCGGCGCGCAACTGTTGCTGCAACGTGATCACTTGCGAGTTTTTCCGTTCGTTCTCTTTGCTGTATTCTTGTTTTAACTCTTCTAACAACCTATAATAATGCCACATTATTCACCTGACATTCTTGAGCGCTGCCGCCAACTCCTCCTTAGCAGTTTGCAGTTTCTTCTCCATGTTGCTGCAACGTGATCACTTGCGAGTTTTTCCGTTCGTTCTCTTTACTGTATTCTTGTTTTAGCTCTTCTAACAACCTATAATAATGCAACATTATTCACCTGACATTCTTGAGCGCTGCCGCCAACTCCTCCTTAGCAGTTTGCAGTTCCTTCTCCATGTTGCTGCAACGATCCTCGGCGGCGCGCAACTGTTGCTGCAACGTGATCACTTGCGAGTTTTTCCGTTCGTTCTCTTTGCTGTATTCTTGTTTTAACTCTTCTAACAACCTATAATAATGCCACATTATTCACCTGACATTCTTGAGCGCTGCCGCCAACTCCTCCTTAGCAGTTTGCAGTTTCTTCTCCATGTTGCTGCAACGTGATCACTTGCGAGTTTTTCCGTTCGTTCTCTTTACTGTATTCTTGTTTTAGCTCTTCTAACAACCTATAATAATGCAACATTATTCACCTGACATTCTTGAGCGCTGCCGCCAACTCCTCCTTAGCAGTTTGCAGTTCCTTCTCCATGTTGCAGCAACGATCCTCGGCGGCGCGCAACTGTTGCTGCAACGTGATCACCAAACCCCGGTGGACGGGAGCAAAAATGCGTTTGTCACTAGTGCTTAGTTAAATATCGACTATTCTATCGACATCCATATGAACGATTTTTTAATTTGAAATTTATAGATTATGCTAATTATGTTTCCCTAGTAGTTCCACTTCTTTTCCAGATATCAAAAAATAGATAAGATTTTTAATATGAATCCACCAATTTTTTTAGTCAACACATTATGATATTTTTTGTGAATAATTTCGCCTTGAGGATGTAAAAGTAATCTTAACAAGTGCACTTTGAAATTCTGAACGACATTCAAGCTGCTTTTTAGGCTTTAATTTCGGTTTTGTAACTGTCCTATGCTGCCGTGCAATTCCTAAACCACAGTAACTGCCAATTTTCCGATTTTTGGTTTATTGGTGATCTATAATCAGCAAATCAAAACGCATAATCCCAATCGATCGGTTTTTAATTTGGAAAACTGGAACATGGAAACTCGAAACCCCAAAAGCAGTAAGTGACTAGTTTTTCTTGCACAATGCAATATAAAACGCAGTAAAATGGTCTACGGCTACGGTTTTTGGGCGGATACTGACTAAAACGCAGTACAGGTGTAGATTTTCATGATTTTTAGCATGTAAACTCATAGTATCTCGTTTATAAAAAAACTAATTAAAACACAGTATACAATTTTTATGCTAAAAGTGTTGTACTGCGTTTCCAGTTTCATAGATAAATAAGCATAATTACTAGTTAAGACGCAGTAGGTATAAAATAACGATATTTAAAGTGGTACACTACTGTTCAAATAAGTATCGTATTGCCATCTAAATTGCAGTAACAAGTTCATTAATGTACACATTATGCTGTATGTTGTATTACTTTCAATAGCAATAATACTAGCTAAAGGACAGTAGCACCCCAGTTTAGGCAGTATTTTTATGTTATTTGACTATTTTAACTGCATTTAGACGTTTATTTTAAGTGGCAAATTCGAGTTACGAGTAGTTCCATCTCGTACCTTCCTTGAAGATAGCTTATAGTGATATCGTTAGAACATCCTGTTTAAGGTAGTAAAATAATTCTTGACCTATTTACAATTTAAAACAACCAAGGTGTCGTCTGTTGATAAACGAGTAAAAACTTATATAGTTAAACACATAAAGGTATTATTACCAGTGATCGGTTTTTTGGATTCCCCCTAGCGGGATTTCGCGTATAAAAAAATACGGGTGTGACTATAAAAAATATTTAACACTATTGTATTATACACAGAGCATATTTTATGAAACAGAAATATGGCAATATAATTAAAGTTTATTTTCCAAGTTACTGTAGGAGACCCGCCGGGGGAATCCAAAAAACCGATCACTGATTATTACCTAATTATAAGGTCCTTAAAAGACAAAAAAATAATCTTCTCTTTAGTTTGTACACATTTAATTTTGCTATGCGAGTTATGGTTCCTAGGCGGCGGTATCATCTTATTAAGCAATGCCTTGCCAACAAAATAAATATCATTGTTATGTCATAATATTGTTACATTTGTTCTTTATTGCGGTACCTCGCCGTAACGTACGAAGTAGATTATACACATGAATTATACCAATACCGCCAATACCGGTCAATAATCGAGTATTTAGAAATTTGTATTTACCTGTTTTGGGATTCGATAAGATTGCTACATACTTTTTGGTTTAAGTTTCTTATACGGTAATTCCAGATGCATTTAACAAATTTCTTTATGTTAGTTTAAATTCAAAGCTAAACATGAAATATGAAAGTAAATTCTTAATCATTTCTTTAATGAATTGCTACGTAATATATATACGGTGTTATTAAATTAGTCACGGATATTTAAGGGACTTTAATTGAACGTCAAAACAATTAAGTTTCACTAGAAATTAAAAAAAAACATTTACCGAACAAAAAAGAACATTAAATTTTATTTTCTAAATAATCATCCCATCATCCAATCAGTAATATCCTGTCAAGATGTTTGTTTAACACTGTCTGTCATGGCCTTATTAAAGGCCTCCACAAACCAGCCGACGGGTCTAGAATTATGACTAAAGAGGTTTCATTTATTTATCTTATTAACAGGGTGCTTTAACGAACCAAATTTGTTTCCTAGTTTTCTCCAAAAAAACATAACAAAACCTATAACGTGTCATACATAAATATACTCCAGGAGCGGAGTACTATTGTAGTAATAGGTCATAATTGATGACAATTTATTATTTTATAGGGTTTTGTATTATAATATACAGTATTCTAAAAACTTTTTGATTTATAACTGAGACGAATACGTAAGAAATTATATTTATTAAAATTAATCGTAGAAGTGCTACGCCATAATCAGTCGTGAGCTTACTCATTGAAATCAATGTAAGGCTAAATATAATGTGCTATTCGCTATGATTACAACCGATTCTGGTACCTTAAACTGATTGTTATTACATTTCTTAAGAAAATGTGGTAATAAACCTTAATTTTTGTCTAATTTTTGTATTATTGACGACAAATCCCTAAATAAACTGCGTTTTCCAAGTAACTTTTAAATCGTTTTTTTACATCCTTCTGTGTCTCACATTGGTATGAAACTTGATAAGCGTGTTTGAATTTCTTAATAATAAAATCATGTAATGCTGTTACAATTTTTTTTTGTGTTTTAATTACTTTATTAAAAAAAACTATATTTTACTGCTGTGAATGAAGTTCGTAGCACGAAAATTCAATCAAAATACTAGTTAAATTACAGTACACTAGTCCCTTTTACTGCAGTTTAACCTGTAAAATGCCGCCTATCTCTAATAAGCACGCAAAATTTGTGCAGTAAGTGGTCATTTTACTGTGTCTTAATTAGTAATTGTTATATTTTTCCCTGTTTTTAAAAGCGCAGTACAAACACAGAATTTCGAAAAAAACACATATTTAATTTTAGAAAATGCAGAAGCACGTATTTTTTAATTTATCATATTGTATGATTTTAATGCTTCATTTTGGACAAAAAAAAATCTCAATAACTATCAAATCTTGGAAAATATATTACTTTAAAACTGTTTTTTGCTGTTATCTCAAAATCGACTTTTGTCAGTTACTGTGGTTTAGGAATTGCACGGCAGTATGGTACTAGGTATTATTGACATATTATTGTTTATCAATTTTAGATCGCAATGCCTCTGATTACGTACAGTTGCATAAATTACTGTTGATCTATACATTTCTAATTCATAAAATGTTGGTATGGATGTCGATAGAATAGTCGATATTTAACTAAGCACTAGTGACAAACGCATTTTTGCTCCCGTCATCCGGGGTTTGGTGATCACTTGCGAGTTTTTCCGTTCGTTCTCTTTACCGTATTCTTGTTTTAGCTCTTCTAACAACCTATAATAATGCAACATTATTCACCTGACATTCTTGAGCGCTGCCGCCAACTCCTCCTTAGCAGTTTGCAGTTCCTTCTCCATGTTGCTGCAACGATCCTCGGCGGCGCGCAACTGTTGCTGCAACGTGATCACTTGCGAGTTTTTCCGTTCGTTCTCTTTGCTGTATTCTTGTTTTAGCTCTTCTAACAACCTATAATAATGCAACATTATTCACCTGACATTCTTGAGCGCTGCCGCCAACTCCTCCTTAGCAGTTTGCAGTTCCTTCTCCATGTTGCTGCAACGATCCTCGGCGGCGCGCAACTGTTGCTGCAACGTGATCACTTGCGAGTTTTTCCGTTCGTTCTCTTTGCTGTATTCTTGTTTTAGCTCTTCTAACAACCTGGAATAATGCAACATTACGATTATAACCCCCAGATAATCTATACTAACTTTCTAGGGTGGTTATATTCTGCTTTTATTGAGTGCTTGTTATCTTACTTTGTGGTTTACGACCCAATGCTACTGGAATTTTAAGAGAACGAGCTCACTTCATATCCTTTCAACTATAACTAAGTAATTCAACGCAACGGAGAGTTGTCGAGTTTGCGGACGATTGTGGTAGACACACGTCTTTGAGTGGCTTAAGATTGTAGTACCTTCGAAACACTACGTACAGATATCGCTAGTGACGCTTCACAATACCATTGACTAAAATCGCTGTGATCGACGGAAGGTAGTCTGGTGTAATTGGAAGCACGTTGGACCGGCAATCCAGAGGAAGCGGGTTCGAATCCCGTGACAACCAGAGTCTTTCGCAGTTGATTTTTTCAATGGTAAGCACATCTGGCTAGATCAGATTGGAGAAAATGGGGGGAGGCCTTTGCCCAGCAGTGGGACACTATAGGCTCACAATAATAAAAAATAATAATAATAAGCACATCTGTTACGACATTGTGGGATATAACTAAGTTACCGTTGGCAATCCCTCATACGGTCGTTGTTGGGCGCAGTGCGCGCGGTGGCGGCCATTTTGTCCGCTGTTTCAAGTAAGTGTTTCAGAGTGAAGTATTCGCGATGCACCGTTTCGTAATCTCGCATCATTGCTGCCACTAGAAGGAGATACAAAAACTTAGTTTACGTGCATATACTCAGAAAGTGCTCTTTGTAAGAGTAAACTTATGCACAGAAATTTTTTTTTCCGCACGTGTGCGGGAATGTATT
>JALPQI010004500.1:0-75275 GCA_025490895.1 Thaumatotibia leucotreta
TGACCTAAAGAAAATGACGCATTTTGGGGAATTAATAGCTTTTTTAGAATATTTATTAACTTGTAGTTAGTAGTTAGTATGTTTTTAGAGTTTATTAGTTTATAATATAATCTTATGATATATGTAATGTCATACTTGTCTCTTTAATATTATAGTCATTAAAAAGAGACGGGTAGCCACGAATAGTTTTCATGTATCAATTTCTAGCAAGCCGGAAATCGGTTTTATATCATCATTTATTTTAGTTCTAAATTTGTGATATCCGAGTTAGCACATTACTACGAGTTGAACCTAACTTTTTAGAGCCAAGTAACTGTCAAATTATCATTAATTTTCTGTTGTATGCTTGTAGCTGAAATCGATACGATGGATGGAAAACTCATTCAGGTAAAAAGGTTAGATTTTGTACTTAAACAGTTCTTTAAATTAGGTTAAGTAGTTTCGCCAAAATAAAAAAATAAATAAAACATTTTTTTTAAACATCCGTGGTAATTATTTCCAAAAGTAATCACTTGATCAAAAAATTATTTCAATAAATCCCTAGTCTTTTTTAAGTAATCTAATCTCATCTTAGCTATCCAACTATATGTCACACTTTAAGGTTCCAACGAAAATAAAAATCTACCTTCACATTACGTGGAAATTACCCTGAAAAATCATTTTACTAAACTTCATATTTTAATGACAAACGGGTCTTAATCGCGTAAACTTACGTTTAATTATATCCTGACGTTTCGGGCATTACACGTTACAACGATTAAGACCCGTTTGTCATTAAAATATTATGAGTGATAATCGTGAAAGTTTACTAAACTTCACTTGAAGATTAAGTTACTGTTTTGGTGCAGAATTGAACCCTTTTTAATTCTTACCTAAATAACCAACATAAAAAAAATCTCTCGAATTGAGAAGCTCCTTCTTGAAGCCGGTTAAAAAATAAGTTGTCAATAACCAAATAATGGCTGCTCGCAAAAATAAGCGAGTTGATACCGTGAGTGTGGTGTGTCATGATGTGTTCGAGTTTCAAGTGAAAATGAAGACGGTGGTAGTTTTTTATTTATTTGTTTATTTATTAACATAAAAATATACAATGACATAAAAACAAAGTCCCACAAAACAGTTTTCACGGTTTGCCCGTGGGATCGTGCAGTCTCTACTCTCTTATATTAATTTATAATTTTCTTACTTTACGCACAACATCTAATATGGCTCTAAATTATTTAAATAATATTATCGACAAGGTAATTTTTCAGCTTTTTACCAAACCTCGCTTTATTGGCTTCCAGCCTGATATCTATGGGCAGGGGCAGGCTGTTAAGTAAATAAGGTAGGCGTTTCTGAAGGCACCTGTCGCTGTAGTAATTGGTGACCCTGGGAACAACAAACTTGCCCGCAGACACCGACCTGGTTCCACAAACGTCATTACTGAGTAACTGGTTATGCTCGCGACTATTATGAGTATTTAACAATAGATATTAAATATTTCTGCTTAAGGCTTGCCGGAAGAATGTTACAATTACTTTAAATAAGTTTCTATAATCTTTTTTGTAACACTGTCCGAAACAAGCGACTTAGAAAGAGGGTAGATCGCTACGGTGTGCGGGTAGACCACAACTAAAACTCGCAGTTCGTCACTTACTCCGTGAATATGGCATTTGAAACAGTGCCGAAATATCGGGTGCTCAATAATCACAATTTCACATCATCAGCCTATAATAGGCCTCTCCTATGAACTATGTACAGACGCATTAGGAGGTAAATGCCCATCATAGCTAGGCAAGCGGATTGGCGATCGCAGTATTGTGTCCACTATGATGACGCTGCTACCTATCATCAATCTTTTATCAAATAATGGTCAGTGAGACTTCAATCCCTTAGTCGACTCTTACGACACCCGCAGCAGTTGGGGAGACAAAGGTATTCGTACTGCCGTCACCACACGGCCAATCACAATTTACATGGTAAATGTCCCGTTTGAAATCATACTAATAAAGAATGAGTTGTCCTAACAATGTGACCTTGCTGCTCTAGGCTCAAAACTCCTGTAACTCAGCCTCATCAGCTTATCTGGAGTCCTTCCAAATCCCTGAGCAATTCTAAACTTTAGCCCATAAAGCTAATCCACAACTTTCACGCTATTTCAGCATGTAATCCCTAAGGAATTAGCGTTGAAATCGCTTGAATAAAGTTTTTATCGTTCTGGTTTAAAATTACGTCGCCTTTTGAGAGAAAGAAGGTTACTGCCTCATTGGAGGTCGCGTTTACGTCTAGACACTGATGCAGAGAATACTGCAATACTTGTCATAATTTATAAATTTGTATCTTATCCCTTTACGACCGAGACAAACATTTTCTGAAATCTTATGAAAAATGTATGTAGATCGTTTTAAATTATCTTCGTTTACTTGTAAAAAATAATTAAAAAAATCGAATTGCCTTTTATCATTAAAAAAATCGCATGCACGAAAGTGACGTTCAGGATCTATACGTAAATGCAGGATCTTGCAAATTAGTATGGACATGCATAAAAAAATTAATAAAACACATTATTTATGAAAAAACTTCCTATTATAAGCGATCTTATATTTTAGGGTTCCGTACCACAAGAAGAAAAAAAACGGAGCACTCATAGGATCACTGGCGTGTCCATCTGTCCGTCTGTTACAACCGATTTACTCCGACACTACTACTGGGCAGATTGAGTTGAATTTTCGCACACCTATGTAAATTGGTGACCCAACGATGGATGTCAAACGTAAATAAATGAGTTTTAAATGTGAAAGCTACTTTTAGACAGTAAATTAGAAAATAAAAATCAAAATTTTCACTTCATGATTTCGAGAAGATAAAAATGTATTATCAATGCTAATAATAATATGATGAATGGATTAAAGCGACGATTTTTTGGAGTCGACGTGTAAAAACCAATACTTTTTGCAATATATACTTTTACTGACTGGGAAAAACGAAGAATCTGTAAATTACATTACATTATACATATTCACACAAGAAAAAAAAAAAGATATTTACTACACATTGAGTTTTCCACAGTAATTCAACAATAGATTTCAAGATGTGAACGGAATTAACGCGTTTTAATAGCCAAACAAGAAAATATTTGTGGTTAAATACTTAAAAAGCTTATGCTAGAAAGTACTACGTCGTGCACAAGCAGAATTAGCAGTAATCTCGCACCTAGCTTTAGTGATGATGTGAAGCTTCCGAAGATAGACATAGCAAAGTTTACCGGAAACTATCAGGATTGGACGTCCTTCTACAATGTGTTTTTTTCATTCATCCACGAATAAGCAAAAATTAAGAAGAGTTCAAAAGAGCAACATTCATAATAGCAAGGCCAAAGCAATTCGAGAGATATTAGGTATGGACACCTATGGAGTGCCTAACAAAGATGAAAATACAAGATATTATTAACCCAGTTCCTTGGATACGCTAATTAAAATACGATGAAATATATACCTAACGAATTAGACGAAATATGTAACCAATTCTTCAAAACATATGACTATCTTTCTTGGTTTCATTTTATGCGCAAAGACCGATTATGCATATCCGTGCAAATATTTATGACGAGCTCCGTCCGAACCTACAATTTTGTGCACTTATTATTTACGGGCATATTGTTTACACAAAATCTCTTAATTTTATTCTAATTTGTGCTAAATAAAAACGTTTAACTCTTTAAGAGTAAGTATCACTCAATAAATAGAATGTTTGTTACCGCAAATAAACGAAATTACGAACTTACATGTGCACCTACTCCCACCAAAATACATCGCCATCTTCAACGCTGTCTTGCGACTGACTGATGCGGCCGCCCTAAGATATTTGCTAATTTTGCGTGTCGGCTAGTGTCTGCAGATTCGATCGGTATAGGTTTGAGCTCGAAAATACAATTTACTTGGTGACAGGATTTCTGCAAAGTAATTTGCAGGATTATATCAAACCGGTCGGAAAGGGTTATATGATCAGCCGAAAGCAAAATGTTACCTACAGTACCCGGCGAAAATTTACAAATCGGTCACTGGAAAGAGACTCGGCTTTATAGAGCGTTGTTCCTCTGTAACATAATATATGTGACGTTTATGATATTATTTGTCTCTTTCCAAAGACCGATGTGCAAACTTTATAATCGGGTACTGTACAGTGAAGTTCATTAATACATGCAACTTTTTCTTTCTTACTCATCAGCCTATTACGGTAGGTCGCTTAGAATATGGTCGCAGTAGGAAGTAAGGTCAGCCGTATACCTGTGAGTTCTTACGTAAGTTATAGGGACGGGGCTATACTTTGAATTGAATTGAATTTACAATACCTAGCGAATAAAAACCGGTGTTGTCCCTAACCAGGGAATACAAATATAAATGTTTATGTAAAAACATAATTAAATAAGTCAAATTAAATGAAATAAATGGACAATTAGGAAAAAGAGTTTAAATAAAAAGTTAATGCTTCAAATTAAGACAGTAAGAATGAAAAATTTTAATACTCTATGATTACATTCAAATGATTTTCCCTCATCAGAATAGAAAATATAAAGGGGCCACGGAAATAAAATGTCAAGTCATTTCAAATTTCAGAAGAAAAATCAACCTTACTTACAATAGATTATGGTGCAAATTTGTCCTGACTTATAGAAGGACTATACATGTTATTTCCGTGGACCCTTCATAATGATCTTACACCGATTACCATTACCTACCTATTTTGCTTAAACTCTGTATACAAAAGCATCATTGCGCCTTACGAGACGCACTCTCCAGGACCTTCATTTTCTTGAGATTGAATCTTGCATGAAGTATAATTTGTCGCGACGACTTTAGAACTTTGTCTCAATTCGATAATCGAATCACACAGTGGGGACGAGAGCCTGACATTTTTTACTGTGTATTTCAAAAAATTATAAATTCGGTTTTTTTGTGACTAAGGTAGACAACTGAGCTCACAGCCCACCTGATGGAAAGCAGGAAATGAGGCTCATGGACATAATGATCAAAAAATCGCCTATGCGCTGCCTACCCTGAGGACTTAGATGGATTGCCTCTATGCCAGTAATCACACCGGCTATCTTACACTTACACCCAAACCGAAACAGCAGTGTGAACACTGCTATTTAGCGGCAGGTTAACGGGTAAGACGGTGGTAGCTATCCGGGCGGACCCTGCATGAGGTCCTACCACCAGCCTGACACCAGGTGTAGTTAACAACGTGTGAAAATTTATATGTCCTGTAATGGTTTAGTCTTTTATTATCGTACTATTTATAGAGTTGCAAATAGTACCAAAAGTATTAGTAGAATAACCCGCCCCATGTCATCCCTGGAAAAAGTGTCAAACCGTTTAATTGTGAGTTCCTCGCACAACGCATCAGTATTGCGATACGGCGAGGAAATGTCGCCAGTATCCTTGATACAATGCCACAACACAAGGGCCAATCTGATGTAAAGGTTAGGTTAGTTAGATTTAATTTATGTATATAATTGTTTTGAAAATAAAGACCGTTAAAAAATTGAGATTTGTAAAGTAATTTCATGATCGGTGAAATTTGTCCTTGCTAATGCGAATCAAAATATATGAAAGAAATTGATTTGGGATTTATTCTACAAAAAATCGGTGAAATTTCAAGAGATACTAGTACCTGTTGGATCCATGAGATATTTCAAGTCTGACAACAAGCAGATAGGTAGACGGACGGACAAACAGTGAAATCTTAATAATAAACAAGGTCTTGTTTTTAATTCTTGAGTGCGTAACCCTAAAAAACTGTTTCCGGACCCTTTTTTATCACGTAAGTGTCGACTTCGTACCTCGAATAAAAATAAATCGTACATTTTGACACTGCCCAAATTGTATTGCACCTATTCTCGAAAAAAACACTAACAGATGACCTACGGTATAGTATGTTTCAAAACATGGATTCTGCGGAAATAATCGTTTTCAGTTACAGCTTCCAATATCCAGTTACTATTCTGAGGCCTTACCAAAAATTTATACAGCTTTCCGAAGCTTGTGAAAACGGGGTTTACGTTTAGTAAAAGTGCATAGGATATTATGGGTAGATAGCAGAAAAAAAATATAATAAAAGGCCTATAAAGTTTAATGAAAAGAAAATTTATCTACATCCATATCATAACTATTTTATTATATATTCAGAAGCGGTAATGATATGACCTATATTTAGTAACCGGTGTCTGTGGCTGTATCATAATGTTAACATTATAAAGTCAAGTTATTTTTGTTTTTTTTTTTCAACACATATTTATTGTAGGATATTCTTATACAAATTGAGTAATTTAAACTGATTTTAATTTTTTATTTAGAGGTTTTTACTTAGTGGATATCAATGTAAATAAAGGTAAATTATCATTCAACACTTATGATAAGGATGTAGATAAAATTATGTATGTGACTGTACATAATTAGGCATTAAACATGACTGTGGTTTTAAAAAACGAGCTGTAGGCGAGAGGAGTATTATTATGCGCCAGCCACATAAATAACTATTAACGCCATTCGTCATTTTGTGTGACAACTTTTGGCACTGGAAAAGGCGACATTATTATTACCAATTTTCTATGAGCGATAACAATACAAACGTATATATTTTTAAATGGGCCCCCTTTTACAACTGCCGAAGGTTACTGGACAGAGTGTAGGTACAGTCAACGTCAAAGATTTCATTACGGTATAGGTGCCAAAAATATATTTACACGACCTTAATATCAAGGCAATAAAGTCGTGTAAATATATTTTTGGCACCAAAACCTTAACGATATCTTTGACGTCGACTGTACCACATACTAGCATGTGTGACTAACTCTCGTAACACAATCGACGCGATCAGGATTTTCGTTTTGATTAATGCCTTCATCATCATCATCATCATCATCATATCAGCCGAAAGACGTCCACTGCTGAACATAGGCCTCCCCCAAAGATTTCCACAATGACCGGTTCTCCGCCAACCGCATTCAGCTGACTCCTGCGACCTTCACCAGGTCATCAGTTCACCATAAGGCCTTATTTATGTAGCAACTATTTGCAATCGACTCTTGTATCGTTTGTCAAAATGGCCGACAAGTTACACCCTTTTTCCCTAGGGCCACAGAATTCGACTTAGCAAAATATCCAGGTCAACCTTATCCTATTTGACATAAGGTTCAATATTGTGTACATAAATATAGCATTAAGTGGATGACTACGTAAATCGTACATAAAATATTATGTTGTTTTGCTGCATTTCGTTCAGGTGATTGATATTGATGTATGAAGGACGTGGGTTTACGTAAATTTGGTAAATTCCTTAATATTGAAAATGCTTAATATTAAATAGATGTCTTATATAGCGCTGGAGGTGGAATTTGAACCCACGTGCTCAGCTTTTGCGGCTGATGCCTAAACCACTCGGGCACTCTACCTTAGGGAACATCGGGCGAATTGGTCGGGTATGTAATCTGTTATAAGTCTAGGCGCCTTTGACCATACTCTAAGCAATATATGCTAGCCGCTTCCTATCCTTTCTCTGTTTTTTTTATTAGATAGCCTTCTCAGGCCCAAGGCGAAATTTGGCTCCTAGTCATTGCAAACCATGGTCCTAATGTTATTGTACCTACTTGTTGTTGAATTTGATAAAGTGCTAGTGTAATGGGCACGTTTGGGCCGGGTACGTTTCGGGGTGTTCGTGGTACAAGTAACTGGCTATTAAGATTGACAAAGCCTGTTGCGGATTTCATCTTTGTACCTAATTGTATGTGACGATGCCTATTGTTGATATTCTGTTGTAGCCATACCTGACGAAGCCTGTGTTGCGGATGTTGATTGTGATTTAGATGATAGATTTGATGAATAAATAATTTCTTTTTATAAAATAAAAAAATATATATATTGAATACGTCAGATTAGCTTAGCTTCGGCTTTTGTAATAAGTCCTTCTGGTAGGACCGTGGTATGCTATGACTATACAGCCGTTGAAGAAGCTGGGTCTGAACGACCAAGTTAATTATTACTATAGGAAAGACCTTAGGAGGATAGAGTAACTCAAAATGAAGGTTTACGTATCGAAAAAGTACCCATTAAAGTAAGGGTTGGGTTCCTAGTATTGTCATAAAAAACTTTTTGCGGCACGTATTTTCCTGTGACTTTATAAGTAGGCACTTTATAAGTCGTAAACTCGCGAAGGCACTAAACTTAGGTCCACATTAAACCTAAAACAGCATTTTTCCTTTGTTTTCTCTCTAATTTATTCCTGGTTTTCTACTAAAGCTTTGCTCTTTAAAATTGTGAAAATAAGGCTCAATTTTGCCTAAAAATTAACTGAGAGTGAAAATGCAAATTGACAATTGGTTTTATTGGGTTTAGAGTTGTTTTTTTAACTTTTCAGAGTAGATTTGCCTTTTCTTTGCGTTTGCTTTTGAATTTAGAATGGCAATATTTAAAGGGGTGTTTGATAATGGGTATATTTTGGGATTTTGAATTTGTGTTTCCTTTTAAAGCATTTTGGAAGATATTTATGAGTACCTTGGTAAAGTGACACATTTTCGCACTAATGTGACAATTTAGTACCAAAATTGCCCTTTTCCATTGTATTAAATGCATTGTAAAGTGTTGTGAGATTTTTGTGTTGAAGTGTAGGCCTTCTCCCTAACTTGTGTCGGTTTTTTGACTATCACCGATACTTGTTCAGAGAAAGTAAATTTTCAACACGTGCATCATAAATAACTATTTTAAAATTCCCTAATGCACAAAGTAAAATATCTTTCAAAACTATCCCTTTATTCATAAACGTCTCCTTACTTCTCAAGCCGGTAAGTAAGTATTATTTGTTCCTTTCGTTCTTAGAGACATATTGATAAGATTGAAAAAGACAACCCAAATTTAGCAGCTAGCATAGTTCTCCTAACACAGCTAGCCCCTAAGTTTTATGAATTACTTTTATGAATGAGGGGGTAAAATCATAAGTCTCAACTCACTCAGCAAACACAGCCAAATTGTAAAGAATATGCTAGCTCTTTGCTTTTTTTTTCAACTTAGCCAAATGGTATATTTATTTACTTTTTGTACTGAGGTATAAAAAGTTATTAGGTATAGCTCTTAATTATAGGTAATTACCCTAGTCAAATCTCGATCTATGAAAATATCTCTCGGATTGACAAATAATATACAATCCACTATTATTTCTTTCTAATTTACATAACAGTCCTTACCCCTCGAGGCCCAAGACATTTCATTTGATATCTGTCAACCCTAACAATACAAGTGTCAGTCATTTCACCAACCCTTATTACGTTGGACATAGAGTGCAAATTAGGTGTCGGCGATGGATCCATTAGTTCACAATGATAATGGCATTTTGCGTAACAATGGGGAACTAATCGAGGTCAGTGACCTCTTTGAGGGGGATAAAAATAGAACCTAGGGCGTAGCGAAAGCCTAACACAGCCTATAATTTATACGGGCGTGTAATTCAGTTTTGATATTCGATCATAAGAATAGTACAGTCAAACAATTGGAACTAGTCACTTAAGAAACTATGTTGAAGTGACGTTTTACGCAAGATGTTAAATTCCCATTTTGATTCTCTACGAATCTTACCCACTCTCCCCTACCGATTTAGATCGAGCTAAGATAGTCCTACATCTAGTCACTTATATTAAGAACTGCCTACTTCATACATACATATGATATCAATATAATACCAAATAAAGCCACCACAATAGTCGCTCATTCGGGTGAAGTCGGGTGTAATAAAGTGCAATATCGCCATTTCTTGTTTTAAAGCCTAGGCTACACCAGTGACATTTTCAACATGCGTTTGTCCTGGATTTTTGCCACGATAAGTGTAAGGTCCTGATGTTAATCTAACAAGGTGTTGGCAAAGACAATGATTGTTATAAAAACCATCTGACTCTCATGATAATGGCTATGCTTGTTGGTATTAAAGCATAAAACACATGGTAATGAAGAAGTATGTGTCATTGTTGCATTTACTTCTTCACTACCAGCATCCAGCTACTTCAGTCATTGTATTCGCCTTGAAAGCCCGGCCAGCATCTTTACCAGGTGATAGACATCTACTGTTGGACATAGATCTTCCTCAAAGCATGGCATAAGGATAAATCGAGCGTAGCCGGCATTCCATAGATTTCAGCTATAATTACCAGGTCATCGATCATCTTTTAGGAGTCCTTTCCAACTTGCGACGCCGATCATCATAGGTCTACATATTTATATGTTATTTTACAGCTCTGCTGTGCAAGTAGAAATAGTTCTAGTTGTCGTTTAAGCAACAGAAAAACTACAGAAGCAAATGAAAAACATAACATTCGCAGGCTCTGTCAGACCATTTAAAAGGCGGAATAACAAACGTACGTGAGCATTTCTCAAAAAGCTTGATTTGGAACAAGATATTGATAAAAATTGTTATGCTGGTAGAATCAATGATGCTGAGCAAAATGCACTACATTTCCCAAAATGTCCCAAAATGTTTGTACAAAATGTTGCTTTTTGTTACCAAAATGTATAGGAATCTGGAACCAAAAAAGAAAAACTCCATACAAACTTCCCGGGAGATTTTAGGAAACGTGGTGGATCTTGCTCAGCATCATTGACTCCACCACCACCAATCAACCAATTTTATTACTCATCTTCCATCTCATCTTGGCCACACAGTTAGATTGGTTGGATCAGCCGCTGAATGTGCGGCCAAGCTTAAACACGCCAAGTACTGTACAGTCCCTGGAACCTATGTACGATTTTGTGCCGATAGCAGTGGAGACTGCGGGACCCTGGGGAGCTGAGGCTAAGGATTTTATAAAGGAGGTTGGTCTCCGCCTTAGAGGCAGGGGCTGTGATCCGCGCTCCGGGTCATATCTGGTGCAGCGTATTTCGTTAGCTATACAGCGCGGTAACGCTGCAGGCGTGATGGGAACGTTTGCGCCGGATACTATTCGGAGCGCTAGTTTGTAATTTTGAGTTTAAGGGATTATGACGTAGCCTATTGCGGATTGCTTTATTGTTTGTTTTGTGCTGCTTAATTATTATTATTAATTTTTTGTTCCTACTTGACGAAGCCTGCGCTGTGGATTTGAGACTTGTCATTGATTCTTTATGAGGTTTCTATAAATTATAAGTACATTACACATATTAAATTGATTTTATCACTATCAAAGACGTGATTCAGTGAACAAGCTTTTAGAGAGTTGCACCCGTGTATCCCACGCCTTATACACATACGACCGTATTGCTAAGTACCTTCATTTGGGATAAATTGCTCCCTTTTCGTTTCTATTTTGAAGCGAAGCGCTATTTCCTCGTCTGCTATTACTCTGTCAAAGGAACAGGTATGTATCTTACAAGCACTTACGAGTATGTTGCTGACATAACTTTTTGTAAAAAAACTGTCTTTATGGAAAAATGCACGCATTACGTTTTGTGTCAAGGTCCCAAAAAGAACTAACACATTAGGATCGTCAACATTATAAGATAAAATATATGCTTACATATTTACATGTACGATTTTTAATCTATGTAACTAGACGGATCTAGCATTGATAGAGGTATACCTATGAAAATATTCCAAAGAACCCGAAGCCAAACCAAACGAATTCGTAACAATGGATCCGGTGAATGGAAAGCTAAAAGGTATGCTTGCGATGCTACCCTATTGGAAAGCTTTAAAGGAGGGATGGGCAAAAATGTATGGAGCCTGGCCTAAAAACCAATAACAACAAACGATACCTTATTGGTAAAGAGATTTTCTACAATCTTTGTTAAGGCAGTGATGGTTTAACAGCTGTGAAAAAAAAGTTATAGCCAAATCAACTCTTCAGGAAGGAGATATTTCTTTCGTAATATTAACCTTCTGTGAATATTTTTTTGGATAACGTACAATAATCCTTAAATGTAGCCCTATTATACATAGATACATGAGCAACTTTAGTAACATTTCGACATTATTATTTAAGGAATTAAAACAACTCGTGTTTATAAAACTAAAGATTATTTTATTAATGACGGGCACTAATTACCAGTCACGATACTAATGTTAGTTAATACTATGTAAGTCCCAGTATTATAAGTGTTGTTAAGTTTTTTCCACACAAATATTTGGAGATTCCTGCCATAGTAAAAGTTTTAGACCTCAACATAAGCTATCCGGAGGTATACCGTTTGTTGTTATTGGTAAGGCCAGTTTGACCATTCTCATGAACAACGCATACTCACGTAATTTAAGTCGATATTTGCTCGACATGTTTCGATCCACTTAGAGGATCGTCATCATGGAGTCAATGAGGGTAGTTTTTCTCCATCGTCGCCCCCGCCAGCGCTGCCCGCGGCCAGCACCCGCTCTAGCAGACCGCACCGCAGTACACGTCGGGCTTTTGTCGCGGATACTCCATTATGACGGCCCTCTAGACTAAATGGATCGAAACATGTCGAGCAATTATCGACTTAAATTACGTGAGTAACCCGTTTGATAAATATTTAAATAATTATGTTTGAGTCTCACGTTAGTCTATTTCGATATCAATATTTTGTTCTAGAATCTAAGCATTTCACGCGAATCACGTACGTGCGTAGAGTACGTGCCGCGCGCACGTCGTGTTACCACGTGTGTGTTAATAGGAGAGGCCTACGTCCAGCAGTGGACTATCATAGGCTGATGATGTACGATGCATAAAAAAATTAAGAATAATAGGGTGAATATCTGAGCGTTTAAACCGCCTAATTTTGGTGGCATAATTTTTGCAGAAGTTTCTATTCATTACAATGTGCTACTTTGTCATTTGAAGGAGGCACGGTACCTATACAAAATATGACGAAGTATAACATTGAATTAAACGTTTAGAAACTTCGGCAAAATGATGCCACCGAAATTAGGCGGTTGAAACGCTTAAATATTCACCCAATAGATTCCTCCTGTTCGTTGCTGCCGCGATTTGAGCTCTACTTTTAAATTAAGGTGCGTTTCTTTTTTTTTTATATTGGCACAACAATGCTCCACTCCACATGATCGTAAAGGTGCGGTTAAACTAAAAGAGCATTCGCTGCTCGAAAGATTTTCGAAAACTATAATACCGGAAGCAACGTAATACCCTATTAAGGTGCAGTCACAACGGATTGAGACTTCGAATCGCGAATACGAACCAACTGGGTCATACGGATAAAATACATGTACAACGTATACATTTGAATATTTGCTATTTCATCGATTAAAGTATAAATCTTCTTGTTGTTTTGATGTGGGAAAATCATTACATTCATTACAATCAGTACATTAGAAAAGAAATACAGGAAACACAGACAAACTATTTGATACAACATAGGCGAACTTATCCCTATAAGGGATTTCTTCAAGTTAACCTTTGAGAAAATTGTTATTGCCATGGTTACGGTCCCCCTGAGTTACGCTAGTTTTATGCAAAATACTACTTGTACTACGCAAACATGCATTTTTCTGGTTTTAATAAGCACTTTCCTTATGGGCTACTTACAAACATGGACTACTCTCATGTTTTTTTAATATGGAAATGCAAGCTGCTTATCAAAGAGGTCAAATGTTATAGTATAATCTTTTACGTCGGTAATGTGAATATCAAATGATATGTACGAAATATCATTTGATATTCACAAGTGCTTTATGGTGAAGGAAAACATCGTAAGGAAACCTGCATACATCTGCGAAGAAATTCAAGGGTGTATGTGAAGTCCCCAACAAGTACTGGGCCAGCGTTGGGACTACGCAAAATAGGCACGTTCGATGTCGAGTTGCGGAAAAAATGGCCAGAATACAACAACAACAAGTCGGTGATGGGTCATAATCATAAAATGTCATAATCATCATCATCATCATCTCAGTCAACGTCAACTGCTGAACATAGGCCTTCCCCAAACATTGCCACAATGACCGGTCCTCCGCCATCCGCATCCAGTGGACTCCTGCGACCTTCACTAGGGTCCACCTTGTGGGGAGCTACCCACGCTGAACCTTTCGGTACGTATAGGTAATTTATTTTATTTATCGTATGGCATGGTTTTTACAATAATGATTGCATCAAATTAAAATTTACAGTTTTGCACGTATACACTCGCCTCCTTTGTCAGTTCTTTAAAATTTTTGACATCCGTTGTATATTAGGGTAATCAAAAACTATGTGATTGTATGGTCTGTTCCGGATCTTCACAGTCGCACGCCGCCGATTCGCTCTGGTAATGCAATATTATTCCGTAACATCGACAAGTCGAGAAAACAGCTTGGTCAATGATATGATATGATATGATATGATATATGATAAATTTATTTGCATTAAATATGGTATACAAAGGTCTTACATAATATTTGGAACAGGCATATTTAACCACAGATGGCATGCAAAATATACTTACAACTTAAAACTAAATCTACTGTCAAATATGGCTATACTCGTAATTACAATTCATCCTGCTAACAATTTTAATAATTCAGATAAATGAAGTAAAATTAATGTCATACTATGTCAAATACTTACCACAATCTATTAAAGATATATATATATCATTTAATGTCAACTGTGCCTCAATATAACACTAAGATGGGTTGTGGTTCTCTCTGAGAGTTAGATTTTGCTATGAAAATTCCGGTCTTTGATCATCAATATTCAATAATAAAATGGTCAGTGACTATTCAATACTACAACAGAAACTCCGAAACACTTTGGAACCCACCGACAAAAAACTTTACAATTTCAGCGCAACATCTGTCCCTCTCTAGTCTCACTCCCACAATGCATGCAGGAAATCAATATCTGCGGTCATTGAACCCGGAACGCATAATGCCAAGGGCACTTAACCCGGCCAGTTATGGGCTGAAGGCCATGGCTGACCTTGTTTTGGCAATGAATGGGGTCAGCTTTTCTTACTAGTACAATCCATCTTTCATTTTCCACCTTACATTTACATCCGTTGCCGTGTGGTGACAGCAGTAAGAATACATTTGTCGCCACCCCAACTCCTCCTGCGGGTGTCGTAAGAGTCGACTAAGGGATTTAAGTGTCACTGACCGTTATACAAGATTGATGATGGGCAGCAGCCTCATCAATCTCATTATAGTGGACACCTACGTCCAGCAACTAACATAGGCTGATGATGTAAATCATCATCAGCCTATATTAGTCCACTGCTGGACGTAGGCCTCTCCTATTAACTATGCGTATAAACGCATTAGGAGGTAAATGCCCATAATCGCCACGCTGGGCAAGCGGATTGGCGATCGCAGTAATGTGTCCACTATGATGACGCTGCTGCCCCTCATCAATCTTTTATCAAATATTTAATGATCAGTGACACTTCACTTCTACGTTCTTATTACACAAAATTGAAATGCACTGGGATTTTTGAGCATTTTGGGATACACCTTAAGGTGGAAGTGGTGGTGCGAACATGACTGTATGTGTCGAAGACGTCAAATAGGCAGGTACTATAAAAAGTCAGCCTTCAGTTCAGCCTTCACATTTCGTACAAAGTCTATATCTTCACTTTTCGAACAGTTTATACGCGAAGTGTTGAGTAGTCGCGTCAATTACGTCAATGGTTAAGTTTATCGTAAGCACGTACGGAAGTAATCCTAAGTTTATGAAGCCATAGATGACTCGGCCTAGATGTGTCGACGTTAATGATAATTGCTTTTTGAAACGTCTGTAGCATACGTAATACATCAATAAATATATATATTGAAAAATAATCCGAATGAAATTGGCGTGGTGTCCATTCGTTTTACCGACAAACGTTTAATCGAATTTCATTTTATCGACAACGATTCATCGGAACTTTAGTACTTGGAATTTCGTTTGGCATTTTTTTTTAAATAATATTATGCTGACAAAATAACAAAACATTACAAATTGAAATATAATATGATTAAAACAAATTGAAATAAAAATCCCCTAACAAAAAACCTCGATATAAATAACTTATACACAAAATAACTCAAGTACCATTTAAAAGTCCTTGATTTAAATTTATTGGAAACGATTCTTCGACAGAACGACTTGTCGATGAAATGAAAATACTTAAATCGTTGTCTTTGAAACAATATTCGATTAAATAAATGTTTATCGGCGATTCAAGGGTAAACCGTTGAATCAACTTTTTTTGTCTGTTATTGCAATGGTTACAGTGGCCTGAGTCACGTTTTAGACAAAATTATGATATTTGGGCACCGTTTCAAATGCCATCAGTAATACTAACAGTTACTCCAGAGCCAAAATATTGGGTGCTCAATAATTCCAATTTAAATTTTAAATATTCCGTTTTAAATCATACTAATAATGTAAATTACCATGTTACCTTATTTAGCATGTAACTGCATACTTTATAATATCTACTTGTACATACAAATTTGATCTTGTTAAAAAAAACCTATGTGTGTATAAATATTTGTCGTTATGGCAATAAAGGCTTTTTCAGATATTTTTGAACGCTACGGACGCCATGATATAATATATCTGATGGCGTAGTTATTCATAAGAGTTCCATGAGGCATCTGTAAATAGTGATCCATAGCGAAAACGTATGCTACCTGACCAGGGAAACTAAACTTTAGGATTAGAGTTTGACAAGTGAGTCGGCAACTATTGAAAGTTGGAGAACCGCCCGAGGCTTCTAATGGCGTGACGTGCTCAAAGCACAACAAGGAAGTGGTTTACTCCAAACGGATATTCGTCGTTAAACTTTCTACTACGGTGTTTAACATCTAGCATGTAGGAAAAAGTTGTATTACTGCACTGATTTACTTTACTAACCATTCAATTGGTTTGAAATTTTGGTCCAGTGACAGCTGGCACAGTTGCCAAAAGCGACTTAGTGTTAAAATCATTTATTATAACATTTAAAGGAGGTCATGCAATAAGAACACATTTATATAGGGTTACCTTTTCACCGGTACCAATAAATTTACCATTTAATTGGTATCGGTAAGATCACATTTATCAAATAAAATGAACACATATTTTAAATTTTTGATTAATTTATCCTTCATGAAAATGTAACATAATGGGCATTACAAGGCATCAACGGTGCAGTATGACCAAGGCGGTGAGAAGGGGTGATCCAACTAACCCGCCATACTGCGTGCGATGACATTATAAACAAACAGTTGACAGTTCGAGCGTTTTGCTAGTAATACACGTAATAATATTAGTATTTTAGTGTTTTTTTTACAAACTTGACTACTATTACGTATGTTGATTTATTGTACTGATGAAAAAGTAACCCTGCATAAATATAAATGAACATAGCGCCTACGCTAGCTGGCTAAATTTACCGGAACGAATGCTCGTCTAACAAAAACTTGTATGAACGGTGCTAACTGGCGCAGAGCATGTGACGGATTTTAATACAGAGCCTGGGTGCTTAGCCAAGTTGCCAATCGCTAGCGCTTTATCGTTAATCGCAGCTAACTGTCTTTGTCGCACTAATATGAAAGAGTGACAGAGAGGGAAACTACGTTACGCTACTAAGCGCTAGCGATTGGCATCTTGGCTGAGCACCCTGATCCACGAGCGTGCGCACTAGGGTGGATCTATTTTTCTATTTGTGGAAATTCATAAAATAATCTTTATGGATCGATACTTCGTGGCTAGAAAAACAAAAAATATTACGATAATTTTTGGATTTACTTTCATTTTGTACTTCGTTTATAGGCCCAAAGATCGACTCTATTTTTAAGGTTTTTTTAAGAAAAGTCAGTAGTTCGTGGATATTTTCCGTTTTACTTGTATGTAATAATAAAATAACATTATTTGTCATACATTTAGAATTTGCACAATTTAATTACATGAAAATTATAACTAGTATCGGCAAAAACTGGTTTTCAACTTTGAGGCTCTTGCGGCAGTACTTGCCAAATGACTACTGGAAAAAGATATATTGTTAAAGAATGTTAGTTTTTACGACCATCATTTTATTGGCCCGCGCTTCCAAAAATCCGGAAAAATATTTTTTTTTCATACTTCAATGTATGAACCAAAATTTTTTTTCAAGAATTTCTGAAACGCGGCCCTATAAGAATAATCTGTCTGAAAAGTAACATCTTCAAAAATATATCTTTTTCCGATAATCATTCGGGAAATACTGCCGCAAGAGCCTCGAAGTTGAAAATCATTTTTTGGAGATACTGCTAACAATGTTCATATAATTAAACCACGCAAACCCAAAATTTATGCAAAACAATCTTATTTTGGTTATCCATAAAATTAAAACAGAAAATATCCATGCTCATCTGAGTTTTCTTAAAAAAACCTCAAAAATAAGGCCGATCTTCGGGCCTCTAAATGGGGTCCAAAATGATAAAATATCCAAAAATGATCATACTATTTTTTGTTTCTCTAGCCACGTAGTATCGATTCGTAAAGATTATTTAATGATTATCCGAAAATAAAAAAATCGATCCAGTGCGCACCCGGCGGGCATTCACTAGCTAGCGTAGTCCCTTTGATTAACAAACTCAGCCATAATTATAGTAAAAAAAATGATGGCCATAGCGGGATTTGAGACCAAAGACCCTAGTCTAGACCGCAGCGAGTACTAAGCTACGAAGACATGGTACAATATAAGAACTGATAAAAAAATACCCAATTTTTTTATTATCTTACTCCAACTCCAGCAGCAGGAACAACAGCTTAAGCCCCACGTTGGGCGTCAAAACTTTAAGTATTTAATTTAAAACTTCTAATGCGAATGTCAAAAAAATATATTATTTAAAAAAAACCTAAATTTTGTGGGACTTTAAACTGACTTCATTACATATATGAATATACACGTGAATAGACCTACGATCACTCAGTCTTTAAACGAATTCTTACAACCTCGTCATACCATTTAAATTGCCTTGACACGCAATGAATATCTAATGATGTGACATTGGGTTTGAAACGTCGATAAGCCTTCCAATAACGCCACTAAGTGCTGGCTTCAGTCAAGGTTTTATTGATTGAATAGGAAGACATTTGTAATGAAAACCCAAGGATAACTTATAACAATACCTAACGTAGCTACGATAAACGTAATAGTATGCTTGCTTTCTATGTTGTAAAACATGGTCATTTCAATCAACATTATTTATATTCTCACTTTGTTTTCTAAGAATTATCACGGTACATGGAGTTGCAAGCCAACCCTAAAAAAATTAATTATTTTATTCAATCCGAAAAGATGAAATAGAACCAAACTGGGAGTGTGAATACCTTGTGAGTAAATCAGCAAAAGGCAGTCCGGTCGGCTCGTACTTGATATCTTCGAGTAAAGTATTTAATTTGACTTTTCAAAAGAAAATGAAAACATATCAATTTAATTTGCCAAAAAACAGGAACACATAAATAACATTTCAGTGATCGCCACACTAGGCATTACCCATTAAAAGAGACATTCTCAAAACCCTTTAACATTTGGATCACGTCCTAGATATTGATAAAAATTAGATATTATTAGGTAGGCTGGTCGATTCAATGATGCTGAACCACACCTCCCAAAATGTCTTAGAAATAATATTTTCGAATCCAATTTGTCGATGTTTATTATAAACGAATCTTATTGGAAGCACAAATAGACAAAACAAAAATAAGCGAAGTATTAATTACGTGTGTTTCCTTGACTAGGTTGAACGAATCGTTTGGAAAATCGGTCTCTGTAAAGCGTGCCAGAGTGCTACGTTGCCAACACTACCCCTCTTAGAGAGCCAAATAACGTTACTGTTTAAATCGCTTGCCGCTCAAAGGGGTTTGGGTAAAGTTGGCGTCGTTTTTAAATTTTGGCGGCCACTCATGAAAGTGGTAAATTTGAAAAGAGCAATTTAAAATAAACTTATTTTATTATAGAGTGCACATAGCTAAATTATATCGGAGCCGAGATATCATACTTTAAAGTTTTATAGTAAAGCTCATATTTATTTTTGAAATGCATTCGATTGAGGTAAAACTACTATTGTGTATGCCACGTAAAACCTAACCTTAACTCATAAAGTAACTTTGGACATAAGGTTCTTTTTCGGTCAATGATTATTTAGAGATAGTTCCTTTTTTCTTTAACACGGCGATTTTATGACGGATGTCGATGAACGTTCTATTAAACGTAATTTTGTCAAATGTTTTATATCGCATTTGAAACAATAAATATAAGTATTCATATTTTTACACTTTATGCATGTTATTTCAGGTATATAAATAAATGTAGACAAGCGAATCGTATGTTATCGGGTAGGTACCTAATAACATTAATTGATTATCTGACCAAATCAAATACCGCTTGGATCTGTCACTGAACGTAATTGAGGTACCTATACAAAAAACCCAATTTGCAAGATTTCTGCGACCAAAATCCCGATTGCAGCTATCCGTGGCTTTTAAGAAGCAGAATACAATCGCGGCACTCCAACAGAAGACAGTATTTTGTTTATGTTGCTGTTGACGGTGGATTACAAGGCCCAGAGGCAATATTAGGACATTGTTCATGCGTTGTTGGGAAGAGGACCTTAGGCTGTTGCTAACATGTAATGTCAATTATATGGTTCTTGGGATGGGGTAGGTATCAAGAACATCTTGATCCCCCAGCACAGTTTTCAGAGAGAGTGATTCGCCAAGATAATATTGAGAATGAAGTTTACGATGAGCCAGAAAATGTGTAAAAAAGTAATTCAACGTAATACTAAAAATTACAAATGACGTTATCTGGGAAAAGGGATATTTATTGTCATTGGCGCTTAAGGCGTTATGAGCCATGTTTGTATACAAATACGACGGCACCGGACGTAAGAGCCATCGACAATAATGCCCCTTATCCCAAATAATGTCACATATATTGTGTTGTATACATAAGAAAGCATTAGTAACAATTACAATCTAAAAACGAATCTAATTAGGTACCTGGAAATATGTCAAAACATTTTGCATGTGTGCATCACACCTGTGTCTCCTTATGGTGTAGTCAGAGGGTGAACCGTCTATTGAAACCATTTTGCTACATTTTTAATGTTCACTAAACCGACAGCATAGAAATCGCATCAGAAAAGACAGTTGCATTTTCATATACCTAAGATCTTCTTTTTTTAAGTCGGTTAAATTAACTATTATACTTTAAGGGCAATATCCATGTATCTTTGTTAGTAGTATTATCGAGTTAAATAAGCCTGTAGTCATCTAAGCTGTCTCCTAAACCTGTTTTAGTTAGGTATATTCACTGGTCCAATAACATTGTTTGAAGGGCCATATCTTGGCTCCGATATTACTTACGGCAAAACTTATTTTGTAAATAAGCTAGTCTAAGGTAGCACTACAAAATAGTAATTACATAAACGATGGCCGCTGAAAAAAAAAATGACGCCACTAGTCCATACAAAAATACCCAAACCCCTTTCTTACAACCTGCCTGCAGTTTCAACCTTTTACTTAAACCAGAAAAGTTGCTATTTCACCAAACTCTTTTGTATCATATCTGTTTTTAGAAAATCTAGTGTTTTCACCATTGTTATCCTGTACTTGACCTATAAGTGTTACCTTGACTTATAGTCCACTGCCAACTGGCATCATTTTTGGTAATTCCAAACTGTTACAATTTGTATGTATGAATTGGCTGTGTAACCTTAAAGCTTGTTGAAATGTCAAGTCTGTTATGCAAATTTGATTGGGTAGCCGTCATTGTGCCAATTTTATAACACGAGTTGACTGAATACTGGATTTATTTTGAAGGTTAGTTCTAGGTTGCGATATAACTTATAGATATTTTTTCCATGTCCCAGGATAATGTCTTTGTTTTGTATGTGGTAATAGATAGTTGGCAGTTATATAATTTCATGGGTGATACTCGCTACGAAACTTGGCATGCTAAATAGTTTTACCAAGCATTTTCTGGCTTGGCAAACAAAAAAATATTTTGATTAGCTTCTAGTTATAAGAAAAAGGTAAAAATAATCGGTGAAAATCAGTTTAACGATTTATTTCAGATATGGTGATTCCTTCTCGGTGTCAGAAAGTAGATGTTTATGTCTAATGTACCTATTTAACCCTTAACCAGGTTGTGATCTCATAGCGACCACTTAGCAAAAGATTTTTTTCTGACGAGCAAAACGCTTGTAGCGGTCACTAAATGTCATTGACGTATAGTCTATAAACTGACAGATTTCTGAACGCACCCAAAATCGATGTGTCAGAACAAATTTCTTTGACGGTTTAGTTGTCAAATTCAAAAATCGAAAAACTGGCAGATTTTGTGTGTTGCTCCAGATAAATACTATTATTGTGTCGAAAAAAATTACGGTAAGTGCTATGTGTTGATTTATTTTGGTAGTATAAAAAGTAATGTAAGTGTAGTATGTCATAAATGGTCACAGTAATAGTTTTTTACTTAAAATTTTTGCTCTTAAAGTTTGTGGGCCCTATATGACCTCTGCCCGTTTCGGTTTGGTACAAGTGGTTTGTATGTGACCACTGCCCAGCTGGGCATTTATGTGAAATTTAAGGGTTAGTTCATTACTGTACGTCATGTAGGTCCACCCACTAAACATCTCAAGACTTACTGTAAGTATATAATTATAAGTTAGTTTTGAAGCGGATTTTGCTAAATGGCGTTTGAGTATAAAAATAAATATCCTTTTTTCCTACTTTTATTGTGGTCTTATAATTACATGTTAACATAACAACTACCCCTTAAAACTTCAATGTATCGCCAGCAGGGCAGTGGCCACATACGGAACACGTAGGCCTCCTGGTGACGAGCACAGGGCGTATATTAACCACCGGGTTTTTTTATTGGAAATAATGTTTCTAAAAAAAAACAAGAAATTAGTTTTTTATTAACGCTATTATCTACCGAAATCAGGATACGAAATTGAAAAAATCGCCAGGCCTGTTTAAGGGTTAAGTTATTTCGACAGTCCCGCGTATAACCGTACAATAGCTTTTACACGTTTTCTTTTTCATTATTTTACCAATAACGGACCACCCTAATTTTTTCCAAGTAAAAAGAAGCTATTAAGGTATTTTAAAGTTATGTAAATGTATGTTCTAGGGAAAGTATAATCATAATAATTATACGCAAAAAAACGGTAGACGTCGTCTACTTCAAAGAAAAATAGATGTGTTCGATAAACGTACGAACGCAGTAACTTGCAGTTTATAATACAGCTAGAAAACTAATGAAAAATAAAAAAAAATGAACGTATACAACGTTAATTTTTTTTAAATTGTTGTATTATTCCCCTTTTGCATTGTCTCGTGTGAAAATATAATGCGAGTTATTTTAGAATACAATACACGTATTTACGTTACGGATTACTTGTGATTGTTTGCATAATAATGTATATTAAAATCTTACAAGAATATTTATATTCTTAAAAAATATAAAAATATTCTTAAAATATGGCAAAGGTATTATCTTTATCTGTGGCATAATTATATGAAGCTAATTATTTTCTACGATTTACCTTTTCCTAAATCAATCCATCAGGTAAAGATATCGTCGACCGTAGGTTCAATTAGGGTAAGGGACAAAATACAACTTTGCAGGAGAGCCCGACAAAGTTTTTTTTTCTGCTTATTCGCTCATAACTTTTGTTGTATTTGACCTTTCCTGGTTCCGATTTCATACGTATTCTTATATTTTGGAGTTCTTTCCGCCTAAATAGTATTTATTTACGTAGACTAAATAATAAGGAAAATTGATGTCCGTTACTCTAATGTGTTTCATTACTAACGTCGATTACACTCGTAGCAATTTTTTGTCATGTTCCTTACGCTAATTTGACTTTGATTTGCAGATCCAATATCATTAAAAAAAATAAAGTAAGGGTATTTTAATGATTTTTTTAATAAAAGCAAAATAATGTAAGATAGTGTATTTGTAAAAATATGCTACGTGAGTTTTAGCGTAAGGATGATCCGTTTTGAAAATTAAGAAAAAAAATAGATTATTTTGTCTAAATGTGTATAGGAAATCCAAGTCCTATTGTTTGTGTGGTTTACTTGAAATGTCTTATTCCCAAACCTGTACCTACGCTAAGTCTTTTCTTGGAATGAAACATAATTATTTTCGTAACAATATTTATTTCTTGTCAAAAAATAAATAAAGATACATACATAAAGCTGATCAGAATCTCGTTTGAGTATTCAGGTAAAACGTAGGTACGTACCACACAGTAATTATCTAAAAATAATTATGACAGTAAGAAACCAAAATAATGTACTTTTTCTGCTTTAAAAGATCTTTATCAGTTAAATATAACTTACTTAAAATAATTGACAGTGTTAACACAAATAATAATCATTTTTATCATTCATAACATAAATTATAATAAACTTTTTTAACAGAAATAATGTATTTCTACGGTTTTAAGAGATCTTTATTATTGGTATATTATTATAACTTGGGTTATTTCAATTAACTAGTATAAATCAGAATAATATTATGTCGCATATGTAATATACTAAGTAAAAGAGGGGAAATCTATCTCGCTGCGACATACTGTCGCACCAATCATGTCCTAAGCGTGCAGGAGAATATACCCATAGACACCAGAGACATAAAAAAAGTGACTGAAATAGTTCGAATGTGAACTAGGACACCTATCGATATTCTAATTGTTCTATGGTACCGGTACCACTTAATGCTCAAAAAGAACAGATGAAGGCAAATCTGAACCTAAAGGAAAATTTTCCTTGTTAATTTTCCTTTACTGCCAATATAAATATCCAGCATAGAAAAAATATTCACAGTTGCTCATCATGGCTGCATTGAAACATTTAAAGACTACCCTCTTTCTTCTATTCGTCGTGGCTGTTGTCAGCGAAGCTGAAAAGTGTATGCCAAGTTGCGATAACGCGTGCGGGTCAGAGGGAGACAAACCGGGGCAATGATGCCAGCAAGAGGGGTACTCGGGCTTCATCCGCTGCGATGGTCAACAGATATACTGCGAGGACACGATGCGTGGGGGTGACATGACTTGTACGCAATGTACGCCCCCCAAAAACATGGCCATGAAAAATCCAACCATGGGTGACGTGGTCTGGGATATGATAATTTTTCCCGATCCCGAGTTCTGTATGACAAATGATATCAATAATCATTTAAAAAAACCGACTTCAACCGATATCTCCAAGATCCCATAATCAGACCTTGATGCCAACGGGAGTAGTTAGGTTTATTCTGAAGTCGGTTAAAAATTGATTTATGGAAATCGGTTGACGTGGTATCGAGTTATGCATCCAATTGTCGTGCACAATGCATATGCTTAATGCCAATTAAGACTTATAATTATCACAACTAGACCAAATTATTCGAAAGCTGATACACCAAATGGGACCATCAGCTTTCGAATAAAAAAAGAACCATCAAAATCGCGTACAGTCGTATTGAGAACCTCCTCCTTTTTTTAAAGTCGGTTGAAAACACTATAATTCCCTTTTATAATTTACTTGATGAACTTTGTTATTGGAAGCCTTGGATAAGAAATGATGGCAAAGTAGGTAAAGAGTTGGAAGAAATTACTTCATATTTTATTATTACCTATTAGTACAGATTTCGTTTTTATTTTTTTTATTCATTCATTTATATTACGTTTAAATTTTTCAAAAGTCTTCGATATTATAAGTACTTGTATTGTTTCTAATTTTTAATAAGCATGTATGGAATAAAAATGGCGTATAATTGGGAAATAAATGGTGAAATCAGAACAATCCTTCAATGAGGATAATTTTTTGTTCATGCATTGACGCGATTTTACACAATAAATTCCATACATCTGAACTTGATCACTTATTTCTGTGACCAATAATTATATAACATGGACGTGTTCAATGTGCCAAGATGGGCAGGACATAGCCCTATTCTTCACACTGCGCATATTTCGGCGCAACATCTTTGACAAATGTTTATAGAATGTTGCCAACCAAAACTTTGATGGACCAATCACAACTAATTTTAAATGGCGGTTTAAGTTTTTATAGCTTGACATGGAAATTCAATGCCGTGAATACCGTGATGCATTGAAGAGGTGGTGACATTAATTGTCAACTAAAATTCAGGACCGCTTTTGAAAGGCAATTAAGTATGGCATGCGGCTTCCATGTTTTATTTGTTCGTAGATTTGTGTAATGATTTCTACAAAATCTTGAGTCTTCCTAGCAGCAACTCTGTACAACATAGTCAAAGTCAACGTAAACTTTGCACTTATGAATCTACTTCCAGTTTTAAAGCTACACTACTTCGGGTACGAATCCCGGCGAGGGCATTATTTGTGTCTTTATTTATCACAAATATTTGTTCCTTGGTCATGGCTGTCTATATATTTAAGTATCTATCATATATTAAATTACTCATTCATTCTGTCAAGTACTACAAAAAATTAGCGTAACGCACACATCGTATAAATTACTATGCGAGCAAATTAAAGTAAGGAACAATTATTTCAATGTCCACGCAAATCACTTTAGGGTATCGGCAAAACATTTTTTTTCGATTCCAAAATTATTAGCGTAATAACACTTTTGTTATTTTCTCATCAAAAATAAACCGCGTAAGGGTCATTCCCTAAGTGCAATGCCGGTTACCTTGTTTAAATTCGGTTGCTTACGTACATTACAGTAATTATTAGTTGCTGTGTAGAATTTTTTTCTTATTACTTTATTTTTTGGAGCTATTTTGATCCGGTACACCCTAAAAAAAAATAGGGTAAGGAACATTTTTTTAAAGCTAGAATTTTTTTATATACACCATTCGAAAGAGCGCAAAATTCTGAACAAAACTGTATACTTAACTCATTTTCGACATTTTGTCCCTTACCCTAATTGAACCTACGGTCGACGATATATTTAAAGTATTTCCATTTTATATTCGCGGGGGCCGTCCATTTGCTTGTTACGTTTAATATATTGAGCCGGAATAGCATCTACAGAACCCTTCACTGACCGTATTCCGACATACTCTTTGGCGCTTTTTAAGCTTATGGGTAAGGCCGCGGATTTTGACGAATTCGGAGCGTAAAATTTGTCTTGCTCATAAAACAAAACTGATAACATTTAGAGAACTCTGATCAATTTTAAAATATTCCCCTATGCTCAGTTACATGTAATCAAATGAAATAGCTAATTTAGCTCTTTATTTAAAATTAATTAATAAATATTTCTGCCAAAAACGTAACATAAGTCGAGTAATTTTTTCGACTACGAGTACTTAAAACCTTTTTTTTTTCATATTATTAGACTTGTTAGCATTAAATGTTTGATTTTAAACCAAATTAGAATGATAAACGATTGCTTCGTTCATTAAGGACTTATGATATGTGAACAATTTTACTGTTTTCTTTCCCTTTACTTTTTGGGTCACCAATTCCAATTTTTCGTTACGATACTTTCGTAACGCTTTTTTAAGGTCATATTTAAGCCAATGTTGGTAGAAATTTGTTTATCGACACTAGCAACTCTTATTCTAGTAGGGCAACACCCATAGGCACACTCACTCCCATTAATTCGTTAACAAATGGTTGTCACAGTGCACGCGGCGAAAGTTTTAGCAAAAAACGTCTAAAGTGGTAGTGTGATTTTTACGGTAAGTAGTGATTATTATTAAACGGCTATTTTTTCATACCAAAGGGTTTAGTTTCAAACGTCAGTAGCATGTATTATTATGTTCAGATTGCAATTATTTACCAAGATAATCAACCTTTTTTCAAATATACGTTACACTTATGTTACGAATACGTTACATTTTTACAAAACGTAACGTATATTTTATGTTACGTAACAAAAATATGTGGTAAAGGGAAGTGCACACAGAAATTTACTGATTTCAATGAGTTTTATTAGATTTTGAAAGACAGCATACTGTAACAAGTGTTTGCGAAACAAATCAAACTATTTTGTTATTTAGGTATTTTGATTTTCGTTTTTTTAAGTAATTAGCTTTCTCCGGTGGGTAATTTTACCCCCCTAGGGCTAATGAAATACAGTATAATTATTTATTTATTTATTTATTTTATTTTATTGGTATTAAGGATAACAACAGCCGTAAATAATACTAAACATATTACTTCTTAAGAATTAAAACTTAGGCCAATAACAGTCATCCATCGGTTAACATTATCTTATAATTACACACAATTTAACCCTTCATAAGGCTGACATTTCTATAAAGTGAATGGAATGTCAGTCTTACTCATTGAAAATAGAACACTTATTTGAAGTGCCATAAGTGGTTTCCAGATCGTCTCTGCCTTATAAAGGGTAAAAAAGAATAATAACCTATTGAGTAATGTTCAACTATACAAATGCTCGTACAAAATGAGTTAAACAAGATAAGAAATAGTACTGGTAATATAATGGACTAAGAATTATTGCAAACACACATCGCAATCAAGAAACTGCATTATATGCAGAGTCAGACACCAACAAATTTAAGCAAGATTTAAGTTATCTAAAATGTTTATACGTCAATATTAATTATTTAAACTAACCTAACGCACAAAAACACATATTACAAATTTAAAAATTTAAAGCCACCGTCAATTTATAATAATACTTTTTTTATATTAATTTATATTAATATTCAACCACCTTAATAATTTGAAATCTGGTCAAAAAAAAACACAAGCAACAACAATTCATATCTACGTGTTAATTTTTGTTTTGTCTGTTCAAGACAGAGTACACTTCATGTCTAAATTTATGCTTTGAACCCACAAATGGATCAGTTGTAAAAAAGTCATTAACGCGTTTAATAGTGTTAATTAATAACAGTTCGATTTCCATTTCAGCATTTATGGTGATTTATTTAGTTTATTTAGTTCCAACGATTATGGCATTGAAACATTTATAAATACTGTTAATTTAAGTAATTACTAAGTATGAGAAATTACATTATATGGGTTGATTATTATATCTGATTAAAACAACTGTTTAGTCATAAAATTATGTTTTTTTTACGACCTTTATTTAATCAGAGTTCATACCAGTATGAGTTGAGCTTTATAGTAACTTTCGTTGCGTTTTATGGTAACGTAACGTATTTTTTTTTATGTTATGTCTGTGTCACATTCGTCAAAATCCGCGGCCTTACCCTTATAGAAGCAGGATATTACTTCCAGCACACAATTTTACTACGTTTTTAGCATAAATGTTTACCCAGACGGTCTTTCTTCCCAACTTACTCTTTTCACGACAGCGTAATAATGCTCCTGTTATTAAAAACTTTGCGTGAAGTTATGAAGGACATAAAATATACTTTTTCATTCTTTCTCTACATGCACAGTCGTTTTATTTTAACAGTGCTCTCATGTGGAAACTTTGTAGCAGAAATACATTACGTCATTAGGGCGCGCTATTAACCATATATTTTAAGTAAATAACTAATACATTGTGCAACAAGTTAAAATATTATTACATGAAGTACTAACATTTATATTACTCCCTAGGGAATTTCACTTTTCTATTGCTCCCGCAATGCAAGCAAGCAACAGCGCTTACAAAGCGCAAAACTTTCTTTGTTTTGTTTTTTCTCTACCTCACCGTAAAATCTCCTGTTTCTCTATTTTCTCAGCGCTACATTTTGAGTGATATGATATTCACTGGAGCTTTGTCTGAATGATATCCGCTATGCTCATAGTTTTCTGTCGAACGTACTTTAAGGTATCATCATCATCATCATCATCATATCAGCCGAAAGTCATTCACTACTGCAGAATATAGGCCTCCCCGAAAAATTGCCATAATGACCGGTCTTACGCCATCGGCACTAGATACTTACTTACTGATATTATTCAACTACTATGGCTGCATTATATACAATAAAATTGGTCTGAAACTACTTTACATAATCTACAAGAATATTAAATTTCCTAAATACAGTAATTCCAGTAAATGCGATAAACTTTTATAAAGCCTAAAATATCTGCATACTATCTTAATACAAAGGGTCCACGGAAAAAAACATGTCCAGGACTTAAAAAAAAATCAGCACCTTATTTTTAAAAGTAAGGTGGTTTTTCCTTCTGTAATTTGAATTGACTAGACATGTTCTTTCCGTGGACCCTTCATAAAGGGAAAACATATTACATAATCAAAACTGTAACCGTTGGCAGTGTGGTGACGGTAGTAAGAATACATTTGTCACCATCCCAACTCATGCCGCCGGTGTCGTAATAGTCGACTAAGGGATTGAAGTGTCACTGACCATTCTTTGATAGAAAATTGATGATGAGTAGCAGCGTCATCGTAGTAGACACATTACTACGTAGTGACTTCGTACTTCCTAATGCATAGTAATAGGAGAGGCCGACGTCCAGCAGTAGACTAAGATTGGACGATGATAGTGAAAACTGAAAAACTGAAATTGTGTACATGTTTAGATGCATCGGTGTGAATTAGTACATTACGACATAAGTGCGAAACCAATGAAATTCGAAACGCGTGGCGATGTTTTAAAACACGACCGAAGGGAGTGTTTAAAATCAATACAAGTTACAAATTTCCTTTTTGCACGTCTCTCGTACGACCTTTTTTAGTACAGATGGCCCTCCGAAGTTTTGCACCTGACGTAAAATGAGCCAACTTCTCGCACTACAGCCTAAAAAAGGCACCACCTGTACTAAAATAGTACATTACGACACAAGTGCGAAAAACATGAAATACGAAACGAGTGGCGATATTTTAAAACACGACCGATAGGGAGTGTTTTAAATCGACACGAGTTACGAATTTCCTTTTTGCACGTGTCTCGTACGACGATTTTTAGTATAGATGGCCCTCCGAAGTTTTGGACCTGACGTAAAATGACCCATTTCTCGCACTAGAGCCTTAAAAACATGCCACCTGTACAAAAAAAATATTATCTACCACTTCTAGCGTCTCTGTATTATTTTATCTGTGTTGCAGACTTCGTGTAAACTTTACTCGCTAGCAAGAATATCAAACGGGTAACTATTTCCTCGTGTAAAAGTTTGTAAAGCGGGTCTTTGTATGAAGATTGAAGAAAAAAAGTAGGATTTCAGAGTTTACTTTTAATAATGGTGCTACCTATCATGCTATACTGATGTATTTAGATATTAATATTATATTAATTGGATGCGGGTGGCGCAGGACCGGTCATTGTGGCAATCTTTGGGGGAGGCCTATGTTCAGCAGTGGACGTCTTTCGGCTGATATGATGATGATGATGATTATATTAATTTATTTCTCTAGAAAAAGTAATCGTTCAGCCTAATGCACTCGCTAATGAATACGGGTCATGGGGAAGTTTTAATAGAAAATCCTGGAAACATCCTAATGTAATTTTTTTTTAATCAGCCTATTTTGTGTCCCACTGCTAGGCAAACTGCTCTCCCCTTAAACTCCACGACTCCCGAGTGTGTGCTACCTCCGGCCAGTTGTTAAGAAAGCAATCCAGGTCGTCCCGCCATCATTATTATTTTTAATATTTACAGTAGGAGCGGACTCGTTTTTGACGTTAGATTGTATTGAAACACTGAATTTTTCACCCTATCCAAAAAATTGCTTTTGCAATAGACGGTCTTAACCTCGTGCGGCCCTATGTCATATATATTATATTACGTAACATTTTGACTTTATAGATATATAGTGTCAAAGTTAAAATTCGGATGAAATATGCGACATAATTAGGCCTCAATAGGTTAAATTAAACCTAAAACATATGATAAGATTAAGTAGTTACAGGTATAATAACATAGTTGTAAATCTATTAATATTGGACTCATATCGTCTGAAAACAAAAACATTTTCATTTTTATGTAAATATTTTTTTATGACATAGGCCTTAAATTTTTATATTTGCTACGAACAAATAGACATGGAAGCCGCACGCTATACTAAATTGCCTTTGAAAATCGGTTCTGAATTTTAGTTGACAAATGTCACCCCCTCTTCAATGGATCACGGCATTGAATTTCAATGTCAACCTATAAAAACTTAAACCGCCATTTAAAATAGTTGTGATTGGTCCGTCAAAGTTTTAATTGGCTATATTCAATAAACATTTGTCAAAGATGTTGCGCCAAAATATGCGCAGTGTTAAGAAAAGCGCTATGTCCTGCCCATCTTGGCACAATTGAACAATTGTTTTTGGGGGCATTTTTGAGCTGGCGTTAGACGTCTATGTTATATTTGGGTCATTGTCAGATTTAGGTTATCGTCTTTTCGGTGGACATGCCTAAAGTTAAGGAATTCCTGTACTAATTTTGGGATGAAACAATTTACGGTACAACTAGGTTCCCCGGTCTATATCCCTATGCAATCAAATCGTAACATAGATTTATAAAAGCTGTTAACTTTTGACCACCGAGTGGACAACTTTTGTTTTTCGGTCTGACAATGACCCATTTATATATGGTCGCAGTATATTTGGCATAGAGTCGTTGTTATAATGTGCGAAGACATCTAAGAGTTAGCAAAAGTAAACAGATTTGTTCCCCATGCGACCTTCCTGGCAGACGCGGCTGCCAGACGCGGGTGAAGGTTATGATATAATTTATGGTGCTCACGAATCTTTGGCAGGGAATTCAAGAGCGTGTTCGTATGACCTTGAACTGGTTTGCCATATGACAAATCTTTTGTTATAATACGAGAGATTTTAAACGATATATTTTTACGACCCTCACACACACACACACACACACACACACACACACACACACACACACACTCACTTAAACCCATGCGTAATTTTTCAAACTTTGTTGCATTGTTTTTCCCTTTCTTTTAGTTTTAAATGCATCTCCGTGCTAGTTATAAAGGTGCATGCAGATCAAAAGAGCATTCGCTGTTCTTACCCCCTACTCTACGAAATTCGATCGTTACACGAAAGATTCGTTGATTTCGTAGAGTGGGAGATAGAACAGCGAATGCTCTTTTGGTCTGCTCGCACCTTAAGATTGTTTTTGTAATGACCCACTTGACTTGCGGTTTGCATGTACGCAATTGTAGGTACTTTAACTGTCAAGTTGTGGATATCTTTAATTGGCTTTGTTTACTGTTTATTTTCATAGATTAAGTAATTTGTAATTGCTGTTGATGTCCTTAATAGCTAAATAAATAAATTAGTATGATTTAATTCCATAACTATAAATAAATGGTTCAAAAACGTGTATTTAGTCACTACGCGCGACGTGTTTTGGAGAGCTTAGGTCTCTAGGCTTGTCGCGAGGCGTGAACGCGGGATAAGTGCTTGATAATGGAGACCTAGCCTCTCCGATACATCGCGCGTATTGACTAAATATAAATATACACGTGAGTTTAACCGTTTAACTATAGTTATAGTTATTATGTGTCCCGAAAGTTTAGCACTTATTTATTTTAATAGAGGTTATTGTCTTGTATAATTGTGTACTCTCTGTCCAATAAGGATACTTCATCTTTAGTCCGTTTATCTAATGTTCAAGTCAAGGGTGAATAGGCACCTTCTGGCCAAACTCACTCCATCGTAGGCCACGTCTCTGCTCTTGGCTAGTCTGTGGCCATGAGTAAGCCTATTTCAAAAAAAAATTAAGTTTATCTAATGTCGATTATATGTTTCAGTGAGAGCGTTATAGGAAGTGTGTGAACATTTTGATGTTGTTTATTTAATAGTTTAATATGTATTTTATTGTCACTTCTGTTGTTTCTCCAATAAAGAAAAAAAAATGCAGTACTTTATTGTCCCCGGGTTTTTTTCACTTCGTTAGCATTTTTTCATACATTTTGTATGGCGGTAACGGAATGGAAAAATCGAAAAATGTATGTAAATTTTGGGATTTTTTTTCGGATTATGTTCAAAAGAGCTCACGATTCTGATTAAAAATCATATAAAAATATCTATATTACAAAAAAGAGTGGGGTGGACTTCTTTGAACAAAATTACCTTTCACATTGGCATCCAATCGCATGCCCTTGACAACAAATATAACCAATAGGAAAACAGCGTAACAGACCAATAAGACTTATCCGTTGACCTCCACGTGACCCCCGGGGTCAGACGACAAGGCGCCGACCGCCGGTGCCAAGTGGAGCAAATCTTCAGGTGATTAATTTTGTCGGGCATTATACTACTAATTCGAATATATACACGTCACATCATCAGCCAATGATAGTCCACTGCTGGACGTAGGCCTCTCCTATTAACTATGCGTATTGACTAGCATTAGGAGGTAAATGCCCATAATTGCCACGCTGGGCAAGCGGATTGGTGATCACAGTAATGTGTCCACTATGATGACACTGCTGCCCATCATCAATCTTTATTAAAAAATCGTCAGTGACACTTCAATCCCTTAATCGACTCTTACGACACCCGCAGGAGGAGTTGGGGTGGTGACAAATGTATTCGTACTGCCGTCACGGCTTAACCTCGAATTACGGCGAATATATACGGATCATTTTAAAAAGTATGCGAATATGAGACATTTTTTTTTAAGTAGTCCCACAAATTTTTATTTTGGTATTGGAACTTTTTATGTGATTTCCACTCAGAATCGCGAGCTCTATCGATCGTGATAGAAGAATTTTTTTGGCACACATTTTTTTCGTCTGTTACCATTTTTCATACATTTTTTTAAGCGGTAATTGAATGGGAATTCGAAATTTACTACCTATTAGTAAAATACTTTTTCTGCAACACCTAAAGTGGTGCAGAATGAATGACGTTTACCTTACTTAGCAATAAAAAAAAACTAACGCTATTTAATATCTACGTTTTTATTTCTCTGTTAGTCCTTCATTCAAACTGTAGTGCCAGAGTAAAAAATAAAAATAAAAGACTATCTTAGGTACAAAGTTATATTGAATGTTTGAACGACAAAGTCTCCTAGGTATATTATACAGTGTGTTAGTCTAATACGGGCGATCAATTAAACCAGGCATGGGATTAATTAGTGTAACCATGGATAACAAGGTTTTTTTAAAGTTACTCTTAATTATGACCCCACTGATTTATTTTCAGATTATCGGAGAAGCAATGTAGGTACAAACATCTGTTATTGTTGAAAATGGCAGTTCTGTCATCTGCTTTTGAAATTAGTTGTCAACGAGAGTTTAACTCGCGATGTTGCTCTACATTGCGCGTCGAATTATTTTGTATGGAAATTTTGGTTGCTCTAATTTTAAGTAAAAGTTATTTGAATGTACTTATTATGTCGTAAACTAACACCCGTTAAGAGCTTCGCCCGTATTAGACTTACACCCTGTATATTATATTCAGTCAGATCAAGTTCATTGACCGCTTAGAGCCAATCGAAAGCCTTCATAATGGCGCCTTAAACATGTTTGGCGTGTACCCTCATTTACGCCGAGTGGCTGATGGCGTGAATGGGAACGTGCAATGGGAACGGAACTTACGGAACGTCTGTCCCATTTGTTCTATAAATAATGGGTAAGCAATAGAAGTTCGTGAAGCCTAGTTGGTTGACTATTTATTTATTAACGTCTTCTAACTTGAATTTTAACTTTCGTACGATATAATGCCTTCGCTACTCGTATTGTATCGTAAACTGTTAAACTCACGTGACTTGTTTCGGAGAGCCGACGTCTCCATTATCAATGTCTTCTATGAGACCTAGGGTCTCCGAAACATGTCGCACGTAGTAACTAAATACACGTGAGTTTAACCGTTTAATTATATTTTTACTATTTTGCTTACGTCACCAGCCACTGAATATCTCAAACCTATAATGTACTACATCGTTTACAAATTAAATAAAGTTAAATCAAATTAAAAAATCAGTTTTAATACAAAATATTATTCTATGACATACTAACATTTCTATTACTCCCGCTACGTATGCAAGCAATGGCACGCTTAGACAGCAAGTGTGATGAAAAAGTTATTCATTATAACTAAATAGATGTAGTCTGTTAACATCTGACGTTTTAAGCTGGTCAACACGTTTTATAGGGCGTTTTATGGGGGTATCTAGACTATCTAGGCAGTTTATCATGTTGCAAAATAAAACCTAAAAAATGGGCGTAGAAATCTTTGAAAATATATTCTAACTTCGTAATCCCACGTAGTTACAAATCCAGACACGTAGCGTTTGACTGATTAAAAACATCACGACTTTAATATAAAGTCTGAGATCTTTTATGATATATGTAGGCTTTATGTGCGACATAAATTTATATTTGAAGGTTATATACGTTGTATTGTATAAGTAGGCTGTCTCTTATTTTACGATCATTAGAAGTTGTAACGCGTACTTAGTGAGTACGTAATCAGTTTTTTTAATCACGATAAACATAATTTTTCGGTTCATTCCTGTAATAAAGGTACCCAATTATTGTTCAAAAGCTTCCAATTTTGGTCCAAAATTAAATCTATAGGTATAAGTCAAAGTCAAAGTCAAAGTCAAACTATTCTTTATTCAAGTAAGCTTATTAATAAGCACTTTCGAATCGTCTGACATGAGAGAAAAAAATCTACTACTGGTTCAAACCCTACGCCGTTCCTGAGAAGAACCAGTAAGAAACTCAGGTCGACTTATTTTTTTCAAAACAGTATAATAATACATCTTATTAAAATAACATGCATTAAAGAATGTATTACATAAAATAAAAAAAATAAAAAATATTATTATAGACATTTTTATAAAGACAGAAATAAATAAAGGACCATAATATTAAACAAAAATAATTATTATTGTACAAGTTCGCAACATTATTAAGTATCTATATCTAATACTACTAGAGATGTAAAGGTCCTCTAGTTGTCAGAATAAAGAGATATTAAGATTTAGAGATGTAAAAGGTCTCTAATCGTCATGATTTTAACAATAATAATAAAATAGAAAATTAACAATTTAGTGACAATTTAGTGACAATCACAAAGCAACTATTCTTATTATTTAAAAGACAACAGCCAATACCTATTTAAATATGACATCACAGTAAAATAAACTCTAATATTAAATTAAACTAGAGATGTTTATTCTCTAATGTCAATAATACATAATTTTGGAGATGTAAAGTGTCCCCAATGTCAGTTAATAAATAATAATAATAATGATTTGGAGGTGTAAAGAATCTCCAAATGTCAATAAAAAGTAAATAAAAAGGTATATGAAACAAATGTTTCATGTCAGAAGACAGTTAAACTAAAAGTCTTGTGAACTAGTGCTACAGAATACATAATTATTATGTATCCAATAAGTCAAAATTTTGCTATAGGTATAAGGAGATAAATGGGCTCCATGGTGAAATAAATATTAAGTGTGGAGATGTAAAAGGTCTCCACGGTCAAAGAAATTAAATGCTAAGAATAATAAATAAAATTAATAATTTTGGAGGTGTAAAGGCTCTCCAAACGTCAAAAAAAAAAAAATAATAATAATAAAGAGGCTGTTAAGCTAACAGTCTTTTAAACTAAGTCTACAAAATACATAACTAATATGTATTCAAGTCAATGTCATGTAAATCTAAGACAGCTCTTGATACTGATGACACGGCCATGGTTCCTCGTCATTTAAGTAATCGTCAACTTTATAATAACCCTTTTTGAGAAGACCATTTTTGATGTACATTTTGAATGAATTATAGGGCAGTTCCCATGCCTCTAAGGGTACTTTGTTGAAAAAGGTAACACAGTTTCCAACAAACGACTTTTTTACTTTCTGTAGACGAAACTTGGTAACCAATAACTTATGCTTGTTCCGTGTGTTGCGGCTGTGAATGTCAGAAAGCTTTTTAAAGGATTTAATATTCTTATGTGTGTACATTATCACATCCAGTATGTATTGTGAAGCTACTGTGAGAATATCTATTTCCTTAAATCGTTCTCTCAGTGAGTCGCGAGAGCTCATATTGTAAATCGATCGAATAGCTCTCTTCTGAAGAATGAAGATGGTGTCCAAATCTGCTGCTTTGCCCCAAACCAGTATGCCATAAGACATAATACTGTGAAAGTAACTAAAGTAAACTAGGCGAGCTGTCTCCACGTCAGTGAACTGTCGGATTCTTCTAACTGCATACGCGGCAGAGCTCAGCCTTTTTGCCAGGGTAGATATGTGAGGAGCCCATTGCAGATTGCTGTCCAAGGTAAGGCCCAGAAAAAGTGCATTATCAACAAGGTCTAGCTTCTCACCATTTAACGTGATAATAGTTTCAGACTTTCTTACATTTGGAAGCGAGAATCTTACACATTTGGTCTTCTTCGCATTAAGAAGTAAATTATTTGCTGTGAACCACTCTGATACCTCTTTCAAAGTTTCATTGACTTGTCTGTAGTCAATTTGTTTTCTGTCAACTTTGAAAATTAACGATGTATCATCAGCAAACAGAACTATGTCACATTTATCTTTTACAAGGTTCGGCAAGTCATTTATGTACACCAGGAAGAGGAAAGGCCCCAGAATAGAACCCTGAGGTACTCCAAGCTTTACAGTCTTGCCACAAGACTCAGTTCCATTTACAACCACTTTCTGGGTTCTTAAATTTAAGTAAGAACAGACAAGGTGGAGAGCTTCCACTGACAATCCATAGTATTTTAGCTTGTGTAATAGTGTATCATGATCCACGCAATCGAATGCTTTGGAGAGGTCGCAGAAGACACCAATAGCATCTTGCGAATTTTCCCAGGCGTCGTAAATATGCTTGATTAGTACTGAGGCGGCGTCTGTAGTTGAACGACCTCTTGTAAACCCAAATTGCTGATTCTGAAGCAGTTCATTCCTGTTGAAATGTTGAACCAGTTGGTTCAATATGATTTTCTCAAACACTTTACTCAGAACAGGAAGTATGGATATAGGTCTAAAGTTTCCAAGGTCATATTTGTTTCCTGATTTAAATAGAGGAATCACTTTGCTGTACTTCATTAGATCGGGAAACACACATTCTCTTACACAAGCATTAAACACATTTGCTAAGTACGGTGCAATAACATCGATAACAGATTGCATGACTTTCACAGAGATTCCCCAAAGGTCTTCGGAGTTCTTCAATTTCAAGGACTTGAACATTTTGATGATCTCATTTGGGTCTGTATACTGAAAGTGAAAATCTTTGTTCCATGGTTTGATATTGTTCATATCCAAGAATGAGCCAGCCTTAGTCACAGACGAATTCAAGTTTTCAGTAGTATCTTTGGCTATGTTGATGAAGAAGTGTTGAAAGGCGCCAGCAACGTCCAAGTCCGCAGTCAAGATTTGGTCATCCACTCTCAGTTTGTATTGGCCGTCACGGGGTTTTGTCTTTCCAGTTTCAGAGCGTATCACATTCCAGGTCGCTTTTACAGTGTTGTCTGCCGACTTGACTTTGTTACTTATATAGGTAGACTTGGCAGCGGCGCAAACTTTCTTAAACACTTTGGAATAATTCCTTACGTATTCCAAGAATTTCCCATCATGGTTATAATTTCTCATTTCATAAAGCTCATACATTCTATTCCTGCTTTTATGGATGCCAACAGTAGCCCAATCGCCAAACCTTGTTTTTACTGAGTCTTGCTTCAATGTTTTGAGCTTGAAAATATTTTTGTGTACAGTTTGTATGACATTCGAAAGCTCCTTGTACAGTGCATTAGGATCTTTCGTATCGGGAATGAGTGCCTGTACCCTGGAATTAACATCTTCTCTAAACCTTTCCATCCGAGTTACAGTGATGGGCCTATATGTAATTACTTGCTGTTGTTTCACAATATTGACTTCGAAGTAGGCTTTTTGACCACAGTGATCCGAGTTAAAGCAGCTAATGATCGATTTCTCCGTAGCTTCAACATTACAGAATATATTGTCCAAACATGTCGCAGTGCTGGCGGTTATCCTCGTGGGCTCATTAAACAGCGGAGATAAGTCAAACGACTGAAATAAGTTTGATATTCTTACTGTGTGTGCATGCGTGAGATCTAATAAATTTACATTAAAATCGCCACAAACAATTATTTTCTTACTGCTAACAAACACTCGTCTCAATACATCTTCCATCGTAGACTCAAACACGGTAAAATCTGAAGAAGGTGGTCTATAGACACACAATATAATGTGATTCTCCATTTCCACACAAGCTATTTCGATAGTTCGCTCAATAGAAAGCTTGACTATGTCCTTTCTCTCCTTACATTTACAATTAGTTTTCAATACAATCAACGAGCCCCCATGAACGGCCGACTTTCTACTGAACGAGCTAACTATCTCGTAATTATGAAAATTAAATAAAGGCATTTGGCATTCATCGAGCCAGTGTTCCGTCACACACATAACGTCTACATCTAAAGACTCTAAGAAAAGACCCACTTCTAATTCCTTGCTGGAGAAGCCCTGTATATTTTGATGGACCAGCAGCATCTGCCGGGGCTTCTCCGCTGTCTCGGCTGTCAGTTTAAATGTACGGCGCGCGCGCCGCCGCCGGCCGCCGGCGGCTCTATGTTGTACGCGAGTAGGTCGGCTGTTGTCTCTTTACATTCTTTAGATATATACATATGGCTATCATACACTTCGAATATTAAACAATTTCTTCTATAAAATCGATTCAGATCGAAGAAATGATAGTCACAGTTGTAACATGTCACATTGTACAACGTGGAATTTAATTCGGACACTCTAATGTTGTGCCCATACGAAGCATTACTCGCGTAAGGAAAGGCGCACAGAATAATTTTACAAATTCCACGTCGCTCAATATCTGACAGGGTTCGAACGAGCGCTCCCAGGTGCGATTTCCTCACGCCTACACTATTCCCTAGGTGCACGACGAGAGTCGTGCCCCTATCGAACGTATCCTTCGCCATACGGTCCGCGATAGTCTCGACGGAGGCGCCGCGCATACACACATTGGTGACCTTCTGCCGGAGAGAGCCGCTCAGCAACGCTCCGAGGCCGGCCCCGATGTCATCGGAGTAGACGACCGTGCGGGGCTGCGGGCCGACACGCGCCGGGGTGGAGGGCTGTGGGCCGGGACGCGGCGCGGCGGGGGCGCACCGGGCTGGAGGCCGCCGGGGCGGACGAGGGGGCGAGGGCGCCGGAGCGGGCGCGGCGGCCCGGGGCGCCGGCCCCAGCGTGCGGGGCGAGGGCACAGGTGGCCGCGGCAAGGGGAGCCGCAGCGCGCGGCGAGCCGGCGTCGGTTGGCAAGGTGTGGAGAGGCCGACCACGGGCTGGCGCGGCGTGAAGACGCCCGGCACGGGCAGACGTGGCGTGGAGACGCCCGGCACGAGCAGGCGTGGTGTAGGGACGCCTGGCACGAGCAGGCGTGGTGTAGGGACGCCCGGCACGGGCAGGCGCGGCGTGGAGAGGCCCGGTGTGGGCGGACGAGCTGCGGGCGACACCGACGACGGGCGCGTCGGTGGCTGCGGCGAGTCCAATCGAAGAGGAATCCCGCTCCCAGGTTCTAGAACATTAGACATGAAAGCTATGTATTCCTGTAATGTTTTAGTAGAAAGTTCATGTTTATTATTGAGATCTCTCAACTTGTCTTCTAATATTTTCATTTCTGTGGACCGATTATTCAACTCCTCCACTGTGCGGTCCAGCTGGTTCTGACAATTTAAAAGTTCGACACTTAAGTCCACACTGTTTGACGTGCCCTGAATTGTTTTAAATAAAAGTTTATGACATTTTAATAACAAGTTGGATTTCTTAATAAATCTTTTCAGTTTTAAGTATCTTTTTATCCTTTTTGATTTCTTCAGTATAACGATATTGCTGTCTTTGTGAATAGACTCTGTCAAATCTATTATATCAATTTCTGGGGGGCTTACTAGACTGTCATGCAACATGTCTACCTTAGAACTATTGAATTCATCAAAAATACTTAAATTGTTATGTGGTTGCCCGGAGCAATATTTGCAAGCAGAATGCAGTGGACGGTATGCCTCCATCTCCACCAGCTGATGTTCCAGGTCTCTAATCCGTTGTAAAGCCTGTTCATGTGTGTCACGACAATGCTTGAACTGCTCCACTTCCAGTAGTAATTCATCCCGTTCGCCCTGCATATATTATTTTCATACTCAATATCCTGGTTTGCGAGCTGGGCTTTCAGAGAAGTGTTTGTCCGGACAACAAGCTCAAATTGTTTTTCACTTTCTTCCTGTTCTTGTAGAAGTTTTTTATTAAACTCAGTTTCATCTTTGAGATCTTTGAGAGCCTGTTTTAATTTGGCGGCCATGGCATCACTGCGTGTAACAGCTTTTGTGGTTTGTACTGAAAACATATTGACACTGTAAGATATTTAAACTAAAAAGAACAAATGAATTCCAATGATTCTAGTAAGTAATATAAAGTAACTAGAACAATGTAAAAGAAAAGAAAAATTTAGCTTTAAATTTTGAAGATAGAAATCATTCCATTTAAGTAATTTAATATGTTGAATTTATGACCAAAAAAGTAATACTGAAATGTGTGTGATTGTGTCAGTAATGTCTGGGGCAATTGTGTTTTGCATCAACTTTGCTTCCACAAATACGTCAAGCAAAGAGAGACAGCACTACGCCAATGTATGAGAATAAACGTTGCTCACATACGTGAGCTATGTAAGAATGTAGTTACACGATATTAATTGAATAGAAATGTGATGTTAGTGTAACAAAATAATACAAAATACTTCCCCTGATTTATTTGAACACCAAATTCCAACGGCGATAATTCGTTCGTTGACAGCTACTGCACTCAAGTCCTATATTACACTATTTCCAGTTATTGTTTGAAGCAGATTATATTAACTGAAACCTTAACACTATTTAAACACTAATTTTATGCACAATAGTTATACTTTTACACAATTTTCTTATTTACCGCCCTTAATACACAATGTACTATTATCGTTTTGACTTAAAACTTTTTTGCTCGTAAGTGTAAAGAAAAACTTTGTACGCATCATAGTCGGTAAGCGGATTACAGACTCTTGTTTGTAATACCGTACAATACCTTTCTAGATGTACAATTTACTATTAAATAGGTAGTGAGAAATAATAGTAATGATAATGAGAAAACAAATTACTTGATAACCATGTGCCTTGATATTTATTGTGTATGCATTTCGGAATTGTTAATTACTGAGTCCACTATTATATTGAAAGAATCGTTTGACGATGTCTTCTGATCATAATGCATAATGTTGAAAACATAGGGTTCTGTAGACTGCTTTCATAAATGCACAAAAATATAAAACTTAATAAAGGAATTTAAGTTATGAACAGTAATTTACTACGACATATATTATCACAAGCTCGGAACGTTTGAATAAAATTCAACCGTTCAGTTATTTTTTCAAGTTATAGGTTGTGATGGTCTCATTATAATTTACTACCTACGGTATTAAAAACTTCAATACGTGCCACTTTAAGTTTTTTCATTTTATGTGTAAGATTACACCATGACTGTGCTTAAGTACATGAATCTTCATACTTATAACAAATAATAAGAATTAAAAATGAATGTGAATTATAAATATTGGACTATTATACCAAATAAAAATAACCAAGATCACCAACGTATGACGTTGGAATCAAACCCACGTACTCAGCTTTCGCGGCTGATGCCCGTACCGCTCGGCCACACCAGCAAATGCAATCCAAGGCAAGGCGCACAGATATATTATTCGTCAGCCTCCGTAGCCTAGTTGGTAGTGACCTTGCCTACGAAGCTGGAGGTTCCGGGTTCGAATCCCGGCGAGGGCATTATTTGTGTATTTATTTATCACGAACATTTGTTCCTTGGTCGTGGCTGTCTATGTTTTTAAGTATCTGTATGTATCTATCTAAAAATCGTCGCTTGGTACCCACATCACAAGCCTTAATTGAGTTTACCGTGGGCCTAGGTCGATTTGTCTAAGATGTCCCAAGATATTTATTTAAGATATTTATTATATTACCAATACAAATGATATTGAAAATCAAAAAATTTCAACGTGCCAATTAAATGTCACAAAACCTATAAAAATATTATAAAATGCAAACAAGTCATTGTCATTCCGTATTTTATGTAATATTTTTGAATTGTATAACGGTGATTCTGTATATCGTACTCTTTATCAGCAAAAAAAATATGTTTACACTTTATTGAGAGGTCAAGATATTATTGCTCCTTTCAGCCGGGCTTTGATAAATATACAACTTACTCATGTACCTATACGAATCCCTCAAAAATCTCTACACTGCGATGTACAATTGTCATTTAATAAAACTTAGTATGAATTGAAATAATATAATATTTCCTATCATCGTTACGTACATAGATTGAAAGTTTTTAATGTTTATTGGTCTCTGCCCAAACTTGACAATTCCAAAGTTAGGAAACGCTTGTGGCTTTGGCAGACGGAAAAGTTTCTTTACGAATAAATAATACAAATACGTGTCTTTTAAGACTTAACGCGAGATCAATATTTATTGAAAGTATAATGTATATTTATATAATTATATGTATACACGTGTTATACATACATTCCTAGCGTGTGTACCAAACCAACTATAAGGCTTAAACTTTCGCAAGACATATTGCTATCAAATATAAATAGCTTATTTTTATTTACATGAACCGTGTATATAATAAGACAAAGGCTTTTATATATTTGGCAAATTATGCGTTTTAAACTTTGGTAGTAAATAAAGTTTCCGGACCTTGGCAAGAAATCCAAACTTTAATACAGGACTCAAAAAAATTGTGAATTCAAGCCTCGACGCTCTAGCGAAAAAAAACACAAAAAAAAATGTGATACGTAGAGTGTTCGGTTTTGAGATCGGTGCCTTTTAAAGGGTTTAGAAATCTTTTCAGGTGTATTTTCATCTGTAAGGTTTGTAAAACAATTTTCGTAAACATTTTTACAACACCCTGCTATTAACTTTAATCCTATGAATATATTTGCTGGTGGTAGGACCTCTTACAGGGTCCGCCCGGATAGCTACCACCGTCTTACCCGTTAACCTGACGCTAAATATCAGTGTTTGCACTGCCGTGTTTCGCTTTGGGAGTAAGATAGCCGGTGTTATTACTGGCATAGATTCTGATGAAGCAATCCATCTAAGTCTTTAGGGTAGGCAGCGCATAGGCGATTTTCTGAGCGCCATGTCCATGGACCTCAGTTTATGCTTTCGATCAGGTGGGCTGAGAGCTCAGTTGTCTACGTTCGTAACATAAAAAAAGAATATGTTTATTTTATAATAATTCTTTACAATCAAAATAATATTGTTGTTAGTATTATTTTTAAATATTTTCCTGTTTCTGCACCACCTACTACCAAAATTTTTGTAATCGTGTCTCCTCTACCCAAAGGCTGTCTGAAAGAGATCGCTTTTTAGTGATAAGACCGCCTTTTGTGACCTATGTTTTTTGTATTTCTTTTGTTTTGTGTACTTTTTTTTTTTTATTACATGTGAGGAGTGCAATAGTATTGTAATGTATTGTATTGTAATATTATGTTTGTAAATGGCGATTATGGGGCTGTGTCGGGCGTTGACACCTCTACTACGCTGTTCTTAGACCCCATACTAACTTTTTATTACCATCAGACGACTTGTGCGCAAGACGTATAGAAGACCTTATGAAGATCGCCGGGAGACGCGAGATTCAGATCAATTCCAACCAGTGCATGCGGAGGTCCAAAGGGGAGGCCTATTCTCAGCAGAGGACGACTTATGGCTGAAATTATGATAGCATACAGCTTTTTTGCTGAAGTAGCAGTGGGCACATTGCGCGTAGAACCGATGGACGCTGGGGCGGGAAGGTTCTCGAGTGGCGGCCACGTACCGGAAGGCGCAGCGTGGGTAGGCACCCCACAAGGTGGACCCGGTGAAGGTCGCAGGAGTCCGCTGGATGCGGGTGGCACAGGTACGGTCATTGTGGCAACCTTTGGCCTATGTTCAGAGGTGTACGTATTTCGGCTGATATGATGATGATGATGCGTTTTTGCAAGCCAAAAATATTTTACTAAACCAAAATCTAACATACATATCCTTTCGTGCTGAAATCGCCAAGTAATTTATTTTTCTGTGATTTCCCCGAAACTTTTCTCGGCCATATCTAACAGGGTAAAGCCATTAGGGCCGGCTGTGATCAGAATACCAATGTCTGGAGTCTACATTCGGAAACTGAAATTGAATATCAATGTAAACACGGCAAATAAATCTTCCAAATCGCCTCTATAAGGACATTTCCAAGCGCCTTATAGAGGCGTCGGGTGACCAGAGGGCTGGCCAGTATTTCGCGCAAAGACTCAGCATAGCAGTCCTGCGCGGCAATGCGGCCAGCCTTTTGAGCACTGTACCTCCCCAGCAGGACCTGGGGCAATTTTTTTATTTATGATTTATTTTTACTGTAGTAATATTGAATTCTTGTTTTTGGAAATAAATAAATATGGTTCAAGACATTTATTTCTCAAAAGATTTACATAAATCACTTACTGAGAAAACAATAATTTGTTTAAATCTAAATAGGAGAGGGTAGCATGCGAAAAGCGTCTAACGACTTAAGTACAAAGGCGCTCGGTAACAACAAGCGCAATGCAACATTGTAATGCTGTGGCAAAAGGCCAGTTACACCGCACCGCCAGTTTAATTAACCGACCACTGATAGTACAACATAAATACATCTTCTAAATTGAAAGAAGTGCTTGTGTTTTTTCATCACACTTGCTGTCTAAGCGCGCCATTGCTTGCATGCGTAGCGGGAGTAATAGATATGTTAGTGCGACGTTTAATAATATTTTGAGTTAAAACTATTTTTTTTGCAAGTGTGATGAAAAACATTGTATTCATCGCGGTCGGTAAACGGACTACTAACTCGAGTCATTAAAAGTACTTACCTCCCTAGATGTACACTATGTACAGTCGAGTGCAAAAATAAGTGTCGAAAGAATCCGCTCATAAATATGTTAAAATAAACCGATTTTGCCGGTAATATTAATAGCATCGAAGGCATGTTTTGTATATCTCTATTTCAGAAAACAAGGTACTTTCAAACATTTTTACCTTTTGGAAACATATGAACTGGCAGCATATGACAAGAGTTGTTCTCAAAACTTATTTTTGAATATTATTTAAGAGAAAAAAACTGTTATTAGTGTGAAAAAACTTTCTTACACAGTGCAACGTTAAAAATAAAGACTATTATCTATGTTTCTCTTTAGATAATAAAATTAGGGATCAACTAAAGTCTATGACCAAAAATGCCAATTTCATAGGTATAATAATAAATAAATATCTTGGGACATCTTACACAAATCGACCAAGTCCCACGGTAAGCTCAATTAAGGCTTGTGATGCGGGTACCAAGCGACGATATATATAATAGATAGATACATATAGATACTTAAATACATAGACAGCCATGACCAAGGAACAAATATTTGTGATAAATAAATTCACAAATAATGCCCTCGACGGGATTCGAACCCGGAACCTCCAGCTTCGTAGGCAGGGTCACTACCAACTAGGCTACAGAGGCTGACAAATAATTACCTAATAGTTTGGGACATAAACAAATCGACTTACTAAAGGATTAGGTTGTGGATACTAACTGATGATATTTATGTAGGTATATCTTTATAATATAAAGCTTATTTATATTACTAGTAAAAATCTGGGATATCATATACTCAAGTATTGATCTTATCTTCGAAATTTATTAGAAAAATGTTTTTCAGTTTTGCCTCGGGCACGGTTGTTCCTTGGGTTATACTTTTCTCCATATTAAACCAACCGGAGACCGGTATTTAATTAAAATAAAATATGCATACATTCCTATTCACCGCATAAAAATGTATCCTTGATTTAGTATAGAACATAATTAGATTATTAGTGCAGGATAATTAGGGTTCCGTAGACAAAAATAGCAAAAACGGAACCCTTATAGTTTCGCCATGTCCGTCTGTCTGTCTGTCCGTATGTCCTGCTGTCCGTCTGTCCGCAGCATAGCTCAGTGGCCGTTAGGCTGCAAAGTCAAAGTCAAAGTCAAACTATTCTTTATTTAAGTAAGCTTATTAATAAGCATTTTCGAATCGTCTGACATTATCAAGAGAGAGAAAAAAGATCTACTACTGGTTCAAACCCTACACCGTTCCTGAGAAGAACCAGTAAGAAACTCAGGTGGACTTATTTTTTCAAAACAGTATAATAATACATCTTATTAAAATAACATGCATTAAAGAATTTATTACATAAAAAAATGATTATTATAGACATTTTTATAAAAAAGATAAATAAATAAAGGATCATAATATTAAACAAAAATAATAATTATTGCATTAATAATCTAATTACGTTTCCACCAGAGATGTGCGAGGATGTGTTTCCATACAAATGACACCTCGCTCGAGTCATTAATAGGGGTCATTTGTATGGAAACACATCCTCGCACATCTCTACGCGCGCAGCCTAATTAAGGATTTCGATTTTGCACTAGATTATAATATTACAAATAATATGCTTCCAAATGTAATACTAATGTTTCGAATAACAGGCATTGTGGTTTAAAAGTCACTCAAAAATAACGTATAATAATATTGTTGAACAATAAATAAAGCTGTTTTTATATAAATGTAAATTAGATGTCATATGCCAAATAAACTAGTGTGTAGGTACTACTGTGTGTGTGTGTAGTGTGACTACTTGGAAAAAAACACAAATCAAAAAACGTATTTAAAAAAAAAACCGGCCAAGTGCGAGTCGGACTCGCGCGCGAAGGGTTCCGTACCATTATCAATTTATTATTTAAAAAATACAGTTAAATCAACCTAGCTCAAAAACTATATGAGATAATTTAATCAAACCAAAAATCGTTGATAGAGTTTATTAATGTGCTTAACATATATATTTTTTAGAATTTTATATCGCGTAGTTTAAAAAATAGAGGGGGGGGGACACATTTTTCAGACTTTGAGAGCTGGTATCTCGAAAACGATTTGCTTAAATAAAGATAAGATTTATAAACCTTCATATCATTTTCAAAGACCTTTCTAATAATACCCCACACGCTTATATACAACTAAATTTTTTTTTCTATCCCTCAGTTATATGTATGGAAGGCCCCCACCCCAATGGTTTTTTTACAATTTAGTATCATAATCCTGTAGCGGTTCATACAACACATATCCTTACCAAATTTCGTTACTGTAGCATTCATAGTTTCCGAGTAAATCAGCTGTGACAGACGGACAGACGGACAGACGGACAGACGGACATGACGAATCTATAAGGGTTCCGTTTTGCCATTTTGGCTACGGAACCCTAAAAAATCTGTTTCACAACAATTTTGATGTCAGTTTATTATTCTTTTTAACGTGTTAAAAAAATATTATTTACTTTTGAATCGCCCCTATATTATAGCCTAATATTTTATCGCCCTATACTCGTAGTATTCGTTTATTTACTTTATCGTCGTTGAGATTGCCAATTCCGTTATGTGCACGATTTCAGGAACTGAAAAATCAATCCAAATGACATATGTTTACAGTCTTCTTTTGTCAAATTTGAAATTTACACATAACGGAATTGGCAATCTCAACGACGTTATGCTAATTTATAACTTATGGTTTTCTCATAGATGGCGTTGTAAGAACTGGACCAAATTAAAACAGAACCAATCGGTCGAAAGTTATGGAGTAACAAACATAAAAAAGAACCTTCTCCTTTTTCTGAAGTCGGTTGAAAAATGTGCTTGAACATTACCCATCTTATAACATTATGGTTAACAACAGTTGTGCTCTGATGTATTTGCAGGTTTTATTATAATCAGATTGAATTAAATGACGACAAAGCAAATGCAGACTTCTTAGAGTGAAGAACATCTTTTGTTGTGTCGGCCAAGTTTCGGAATAATTTTCTTAAGCAAGAGCATTTTCTTATGAAACCTTGTTGTGAAGGCCAGCTTTTCTTTGCTGTAAATTAGTGGGTAGTCTTTATTCTCTTTTAGTTTTTGTGAAAGAGGCCTTTCAGTCCACATAGAAAATAGTAATAATTTTTTTTTTAAGTGTAATATAATAGTTGCTTAAGAAGCGATTTTTCTAAAATCTTTGCGGCGTTTACGATTACTTCAACAAGTGTTTTTCAATTTGTGATGATAGTGAGTCGTCTTCTATCGGTGTTTTCAGCATGATACAAGCTAAAATTTATATTAATGTTGTTATCAATACTACAAATTCAGTTTTTCACCTCAAGGTGGCCTACTACGGTAAATAATGTAAATCACAAATGTCTTCTGTATCTATTTTCACTATTTTTTATTTAATCCATTTTTAATTCATCCTTTGTTTCACATTGTTAAAACTGAATAAAAATCCATAGTAAGTAATGATATTTTTCCTCTCGTCAAAGTTGTGCAGCTTGATTTATAGAAAAAAATATCATATTGTATGTATACTATTTATGTATGTAATGTATGTATGTAAATTCTTTATTATACACAAAACACAGGCAAAGTACACATTTTTACAAAAAATTGACAGGTAGGTACAAAGGCGAACTTATCGCTTCCAGTTAACCTTTCATATTAATGCTGCTATTCATTTCTTTCCAAAACATATCATAGCATAGTATCTTAATTCTGATAGCAGAAACTCGTTTAATCAACTAGCAAGGAAATGCCTATAATCTTTCAATAATTAATGCCGAAAATAGAATCCCTTCTTTTAAAAATAATTAATTGTAACCTGACTAGCTAATCCCTAAATTAGATTAAACCTCTTAACAAAACCGTTTTACCAAGTTCATTTAATTTTAATTGATGAAGGGAAAAAGTCTAGCCCTTAATTGATGGCCGTAGGGTTCCTCAAAATTTAGACATTTAATTATAATAATCCCTTTTTAGATCAAGGGAATATTATGATAAATAATATTTTGTTGGTTAGGTAATTGTCGTACGTATAAGCCACACAAAGTGCGTGTGTTCTTATACGACTTTTATCATAATTATCTTTCTCTGCGGCGTGGTGCCTGCAATATAATTATAATATCACCCCATTTCTGTGGGATCAGACCTCTGACCACAGAAATGGGAAGAATCACCGGCGACGTCCCGGCTACCACCACCGACGACCTTTGACCCTGGCAACATTTCACTGCTGAACACTGAGGACTGATGAGAGTTGTTCTTCTCGTCGAATTGACCGCAGTGTCTTAAGCCGTGTGGTGACGGCAGTAAGAATATATTTGTCACCACTCCCACTTTTCCCGCGGGTGTCGTAAAAGCCGACTAAGGGATTAAAGTGTCACTGACCATCCTTTGATACAAGATTGATGATGGGCAGCAGCGTCATCATAGTAGACACAGGAGTCACAGGACACATTACTGCGATCGCCAATCCGTTCGCCCAGCGTGGCGATTATGGGCATTTACCTCCTAATGCGTCTATACGCATAGTATAGTTAATAGGAGAGGCCTACGTCCAGCAGTGGACTGAGATAGGCTGATGAAGTGAAGTGAAGTCTTAAGTCAAACGTCTTTCACCACTGTGTGTTGCCAGTGATGACTTACGGCGCTGAGATATGGGCGCTCACTATGGGCCTGATCAAACGCTCAAAGTCACTGAAAGGGCAATGCTTGGAGTTTCCTTGCGTGATCAAATCAGAAACAAGGAGATCCGCAAGAGAACCAAAGTCACCGATATTGCTCTCAGAATTGCCATACTTAAGTGGCAGTGGGCTGGACACATCACCATCACATCATCAGGTGGCCGATGGGGTCATAAATTGCTGGACTGGCGACCACGTACCGGAAGTCACAGTGTGGGCAGACCTCCTACAAGATGGTCCGACAATCTGGTCAAGATCGCGGGAACCCGATAAGGTGCATTCAGACCAAAAGAACATTCGCTGTTCTATCCCCCACTCTATGAAATCAACGAATTACGTTTTGTGTAATGGTCGAATTTCGTAGAGTGGGGGAAAGAATAGCGAATGCTCTTTTGGTCTGAATGCACCTTTAGAGGCAAGCAGCACAGAACCGAACATAATATTGGCAATTATTGTCTGAAATGGTGTTTTGGTTCAAATGATGATGATCTTTCTCTTCAGATGGACGTCTCCTTTTGCCGGGCGTAGTGACGGCAGTAACAATACATTTTGTCACCACCCCAACTCTTTCCGTGGGTGTCGTAAAGTCGACTAACCGATTGAAGTATCACTGACCATTCATTTATTCAGCATCATCATCATCATCATCATATCAGCCAAAATACGTCCACTGCTGAACATAGGCCTCCCTCAAAGATTACCACAATGACCGGTCCTGTGCCACCTGCATCCAGCGGATTCTTGCGACCTTCACCAGGTCATCAGTCCACCTTGTGGGGGCTTACCCACGCTGCGCCTTCCGGTACGTGGCCGCCACTCGAGAACCTTCCCGCCCCAACGGCCATCGGTTCTACGCGGAATGTGCCCCGCCCACTGCCACTTTATTCAGCAGCGTCATAATATTCGACACATTAATGCAATCGCCAACCCAATTACTCGTTGTCACGATTATGGGTATTAATACCTCCTAATGTGTCCGTACATAGGTACACCAGCAGTGAACTTTAATAGGCTGATCATGTGATGATAATGAGGGCTACTTTGTTTATTTAATATGTTTGAGTCTCACGTTAAGAATAATCTAAAAATTGCTACGTAGATTTGCGAAAGATTGTCTCGAGAGATATTATACTACTTAGTTAATCCAATTTTCTACATTTATTTAAAAAATCTTAAAGATAACGAGGAAATATGAATCTGACCTCATTAAAGTTGATTATTTATTAACAAAATCACGTAACGAGGCCAAGATCATTAATATAATATTTTATTATTTTTAACGGTAAATTTCAAACCATAATAGTAAGAAAATATCTACTAAAAAAAGTTTATCTTTACAGCCCACGCAATGAAAAACGGTAACCATTATCCTATGGATGCTTACAAACGGTTAATAACAATAACAGTTATGTCCATTTATTTGTATTTTATTAGCCTTTATTCATTAGACATATGTAAATGTTCTGACTTCTATAGTACATTGTGTATTAAGGGCGGTAAATAAGAAATTGTGAATGAGTGTGAAAATAAAGCCCAAGCCGAAGGCGCGGGCTTTACTTCACACAAGTTCATAATTCTTGTACCGCCCGTGGCACACACAATGTTTTCCATCACACCTGTGAGGCAAAAAAGTAAATAAAACAATATATTTTCACAAAACTACTCTAAAATGGCCTAAATCACTACTCAAAATCAGGGATTGCTTAAATTTATCATTTTTATAACAGAAATCTCGGCGCGGCGCGTGCCGCCGCCCGCCTGCGTGCGGGCGCCGCGCTAGTGCGACGTAATGTTGTATGAAAATCCTTGATAGTCCTAGGGCGTAAAGACGCATCTACGGCGCGCATCGCCGCAGCGCATTGGCGCACTTACCGAACAGGTGTGATGAAAAAGATTGTTTTTGTCTTGTTACTTTTATCATAATACATCTCAATTTATTTCCTATCAATTTTATGTAAGTTTTTTTAATGCATTTTAATTATAAGATGACCCTTGTTTCGGTTCTTACCGGGTCTTTTCGGGTTCTCTGTGGGTCAGGATTAGCTTAGAATAGTCAGGAAAAACCGCGTACGTACACAAATTTCTTTCGGTTACATCATGTTACATTATAACCAGAGATCGGACAAATGTGCGTTATTGATCGCAATAATATGGACATGACTCCAAAGTTGATTGTAAAATTAATCATTTATGCATTTTCAAAAAATTACCTAATTGAAACCGGTAACTATGAAAACCTTTGTAAATAGTTACCTCAAAGCTTCGAAATCAAATTTCAAGAAATTATTCGTTTAATTAATCAATAATACATATCCATATTATTGCGAACAATGACGCACATTTATCCGATTTCTGATTATTACTTTCGAACTACGGAACTCTAAGCATTAGCCGTGTGGTGACGGCAGTAAGAATACATTTGTCACCACCCCAACTCCTCCTCCGGGTGTCGTATGAGTCGACTAAGGGATTGAAGTGTCACTTACCATTATTTAATAAAAGATTGTTGAAGGGCAGCAGCGTCATCATAGTGGACACGTTATTGCGATAGCCAATCCGCTTGCCCAGCGTGGCGATTATGGGCATTTACCTCCTAATGCGTCTATACGCATAGTTAATAGGAGAGGCCTACGTCCAGCAGTGGACTATCATAGGCTGATGATGAAACTCTAAGCATGATGGATCAGTATAATGTAAGCTAACTACCTAATTTCAAAGCGGTAAAGGTTAGAATCGAAGGGTGACCGTAATAAAAAAGTTACTACACCAAAATGGAGGTTAAAGAAATCAAATTGAATATTTCTGCAGTAACGGGAGGCGATGGCTTCTTTACGACTTTCGTTTGGTTTAGTCTAGAACATTCGACATGAAATGGTGATTTATATTTTAAGCCATTCTGAGTTGTGAAAAGGTTTGGAAGTGCTTATGGCAATTCAGCTTTGTTTGTGATAAAATCTAAGGCTTGTCCACGAAATAAGTCGCCACTGCCGTTGTTAGCGACACGACGTCACGACCGATGAACGCCTAGAAATAAGATAAATCATGTAAATAAATGATCCTCACGTAATTAAGTTAGATATAAGTGATCAGTAATGTATAAGCAATTTCATGAACGCAAATGTATGAATCGAACCTTAGAAGTCGCCTATTGGCTGATATTAATCGCCTGAACTTAGCGTATAAGATTTAAAATGTCGCATTTTGTACTATGTATGAACCATTCGATACCTCGCTAGAACTTAATTTACGTAAGAAATGTAACTGTATAGCCCGTTAAATATAGGTCAGTTACCTATTCAAATGATACAATAGACCCCTGGGTCAATAACCCAACGCAATGTTTAAAATAAAGGTTTTAACCCAAAACATTGCAGGTAAACCGGGAACAATAGAAGATCCGAGCGCCTATTGTTTAGAATGTAAACAACTCCGCATGTGTTTTTGTTGTAAACGTTGGATAACCACGTGTAGTATTTATTTACAAACAATGATTGTAAACATTGCGGCATGGATTAATTAAAATTAGGTAAATGTGATTAGAACTTAGCGAAAGTAGGCTAGTATAAATCGACCAATGTGAAGTCCACCAATCAACGCGCAGCATTTACGGACCAACAGAATTAGTGAACGGAACAGACTGAGATTTCATGAAACAGAAATACGCTGCCTTTTGATTGGTCGACATGTTTTTATGATTGGCTGAAAATCACAGCCAGTGATGTATATATACGCGACGCGTTTTCTATGGAGCAGTGTCAAGCTGACCTCCACCAAGAGAGGAACAATAAAAAGAAGAAAAATGGAACCTGCCTATTAATCGGAAAAAGCCCTCCTGCCGCTCCAGCCCTCCTCATCAGTAGATCCGGCCCACGTGTATCCGAGCTCTGCCAACTGAGTTGTCGGCAGGCAATGCTGGGTACGCTGTACTCAACATTTTTGGTCCTTCGAGCGCCGGATAGCGAACCAGTCCGAACCTCTGCGAGCAACGTCAACTACTTCGGACCGAACTACGGATGGTTGACTCAGCGGATACACGCAGCGACCGATCTACTGAAACTCCGCATCGTGTTCCCGGACCCCTCAGACTGAAGCTGAGACATCGACTGCGTGCACGAACCCGGAACCTTAGCACCGCAGCGATGACGGGAAGAAGAATCACGACGAGATCAATGTCGTCGATTCACGACGATGAAGAACGAAGACGCTTTCTAGCGGCTGGAGCGGAGGCCGCCGAAATAAAACGAGCCAGAGCCTCGCGCACCGAGGACGAGCGCAGTACTGACGGCAGTGAGACCGGCGACGCACGTGGGCATATGGAGGGGAGCGAGCCATTAGCCCCGCCCACATCGCAACCGGCCGACGGGGGAACGCTTACACTCGAGCGAGCGCTAGATCATGCGCGCACAGCTAGTCGCCCGGCGCCCGCGGCGCTGGACACACGTGCCTCAAGCGCTATAGCGCCAACGAGCGCGCCGAACGACGACTCCGTACGAACTTATACGGAACGGGAACTTCGCGAGGATGATCGGACACGACAAGTATCCTTCGCACCTCACCGAACAATAGAACCATGGAACAAAGGCATTGAACTTATGCAACAATTACGGGGAAAACAAAGAAGACTTCTAAGCGAAGCGGAAGCATTGAACAAAAAACTCGAAGCGTTGCGGCTGGGGATCGAGGCCGCGGAACCTGAGGCGCTTACGAGGAATTATGAACCTGAGGATTGGGCGTACGAGACACGCGAGCCGGCATCGAAACGTCGAGCACCGAACCTTGAACCACGCTCGATGTTCGAGACTCCGAGAACGAGGAGGCCTGCTGAGCGATCGCCGAGCCCCGAACTAGAGAGGACCCGCGAACGGAAGAGCTCACTCTCGCCTGAACCCGAACGAGCCTATGAACGTGAGAGGCCGTTCACCCCCGAACCGAAGACCTCCGCGAGAAGGAGGCAACAGTACTCGCGTTCGCCGAGTCCGGATGCGAGAACTCCAAGAACGCACATCTCGACACAGGAGAGCATCGCCGCCAGTATGTTCGAGATATTTGAAAAAATGCAGAGGGCTGCGAGACCTGCACCGAAAGAAATATACGAATTACCTGTTTTCTATGGTAATGTCAGCGAGTGGCGCAGTTTTTATAACACATACAACGAGACAGCGACAAGATACAAGTTTACCGAGTACGAGAACGTGGCGAGACTGCGAGTGGCGCTGAAAGGAGAAGCCAAGGCTTGCGTCCAGCACGTCCTGGCTACAGCTACTCGTCCAGACCTCATCATGCGCATATTGAAGAAACAGTACGGACGGAGCGAAGTACTACTCGACCAAGCACTAGAAGACCTGCGTCGGCTGCCTACCGTCGGGCCGACAGCGCATGACCTAAATAACTTCGCAATCAAGATCGCAAACATAGTATCTACAGTTATGGACATCGACCGCCGTCACTACGCCGATAATCCCATGCTAATAAGGGAAATCACCGACCGCCTGAGCCCCCATCTACGAAGCCGATGGTGTGACTACGCCCGCGCACACCGCTACTCAGACGAAGCTGAAATAGTCCAGCTGTCGGACTTCCTGATGTACGAGAGCGAGCAGGAAATGAAATACTCGCACGCCAGAGCCCCTCTAACATCGCGACGGACTGCTACCGCGACATCGAACGCCGTGTCAGCGCAGGCGCGGTATGAGCGCAACACGAACCGACCGGTTGCCCGCCCTGCTCTGTCCCAGTCGCGCTCGTCGCAGCCGTTGTCCTCGAAAGTGGTATATGCCACGAACGCCACCACGAAGAACCCGCGCGCAATCTGCTTATATTGCGGAGGAACCCATGGAACGACAGATTGCCGCAAATTAGCTGCCCAACCCGTCGGAGCGAGATGGGACTGGGCGCGTCTGAACAGGGTGTGTTTTCGCTGCCTCAACGACAAACATCAGCGCCAGTACTGCCGAGCGAAGAAATGCGACGTACCAGGCTGTCCGCATCCCCACCATCGCTTGCTACACGCGGATAAGCAAGAAATACAGACTGAAGCCGCAGTACATCTCACTACGACCGCGCCGGTGTACTCTATAGGAGAGAGGACAGGCCACGCCCCCACCACGCGCGCGCCGCGCGCCACGCAGGCCGAGATAACACATGCACCGAACGAGCAGAATGAACCAGATACCGCTCGCATATACGTTACCTCGGGGATCGAACCTGCTAATGTGCTACTTAAAGTACTGCCCGTCACCGTGAGCGGCCCGGGCGGAGAAGCACACATCTTCGCGATGTTGGACGACGCCTCGACACTGAGCCTTATCGAGGAGGACATCGCCGAACAGATCGGATTGTCTGGCCCTGTTTCACCGCTATGCGTGCGCGGTATAGGCGATATCGCGCACCGAACGAACACAGCTACCGTTAAGGCGAAGATACGGTCAGCGCGAGGCGGGACAGGCTACGACATCACGCTGCGAACAGTACGCGGAATCGGACTACGCAGCCAGATCATAAACAAAGCCGATATGATCAAGTACGAACATCTCAAGGACCTCGCCGATGAATGCTACACTACGGGAGTACCGCAAATGCTCATCGGAGGCGACCACTGGCAGCTATGCATACCGCACGAGATAAGGATGGCAGGCGAACTCGATCCCGCCGCCATACGCTGCCGCTTGGGATGGTGTTTCTTCGGATTTCGGCCGAAGATAATCAGAACGAACGAACAAGTTGTACTGCATTGTCGCGTTGAACAAGATGAACTCGATGAACAATTAAAGAAACACTGGGCGATAGAAGCTTTGGGAGTTTCGAGCAAAGACAACGTCAAGCCCGCGGATCAACGAGCTGTCGACCTTTTCAATTCGAGCGTCGTGAAACATGAAGATCATTATGAAGTTGGACAGCTGTGGGCTACAGATGACGTCAAACTACCGGCCAGCTACACTACGGCGCATTCGCGGTTATTGAACCTTGAATCGCGAATGAGACGCGACCCGAAGTTCGCCGAAGATTACTGCAAGCAAATAAGAGCTTTAATCGAAAAGGGTTACGCCGTACGTTTGAACGAGCCGCCGGTCAGCGATCTTACCTTTTATCTACCGCATTTTCCTGTAGTTAACCTACAGAAGCAAAAAATGCGTGCTGTTTTCGATGCTGCGGCAAAATGTCAAGGGTTTTGTCTCAACGACTTCATTCTCTGCGGTCCAGACCTTCTTCAGAGCCTGTTGGGAATATTGCTGCGCTTCAGAGAGAATCCATTCGCGGTGACAGCGGACATTCAAGATATGTTCATGCGAATACATCTGAAGCACGAAGATCAAGCCAGCCAGCTATTCCTATGGAGGAATAACGAACGAGACCGCACGCCGCACATCTACAAGTTAACACGAGTGCTGTTCGGATGCGTGAGCAGCCCATGTTTAGCACATCTTGTACGCAACAAGAACGCCGAAGACAACCGAACGAGATACCCCGAGGCAGTCTATGATATTAAGAACAACCACTACATGGACGACTACGTGGCTAGCTATGAGACCGAGGAGGACTTGCATCGAACTGTCAAGCAAGTTCGCGAGTCACACGCCGAGGGAGGATTCAACCTGCGAGGCTTCGCTAGCAACAATCGTCAATTGATCGAAGAACTACCGAACGAACTGCGATCAAGCGAACCTACGACGATGCTAGGCGAAAAATCACAGAAGGTGCTAGGCATGGTGTGGGACCCTAGCACAGACACGCTTAGCTTTAACACGAAGCTACTACGCGTGCCAGAGAACATCAAGAACTGCGATCGAGCGCCAACGAAGAGACAAGTCCTATCTACAGTTATGTCTGTCTACGACCCGCTAGGACTCATCGCGCAGTATGTGATCAGCGCTAAGATCTTGCTACAGCGTGTCTGGGCGAAGGGCACGCACTGGGATCAAGAATTAGAACGAGAAGACACCGAAGCATTTTTTCAGTGGCTGAAAGCCCTGAAATACATCGCCGAACTAAGAATACCTCGTCAGTACGACTCGCCGAGGGATCCGACACGTCGAACGCTGCACGTTTTCTCCGACGCAAGTACCGAAGCCTACTGCGCCGTGGCCTACTGGCGCACTGAAGTCGGAAACGACGTGCACGTCAGCTTAGCCGCAAGTCGAACGCGAGTCGCACCATTGAAGATTTTATCGGTGCCGAGGATGGAGCTGAGCGCTGCTTTGATCGCCGCGCGCCTCGCTCAAACTATCCTGAAAGAACAGCGCTACACTGCAGATGACATCACATACTGGACGGATTCAAAAACTACGTTGTCATGGCTACGGGATGACGCACGACAATATCGACCGTTTGTCAGTCACCGCATAGCCGAGATCGCCGAACTTACAAGCCGACAATCGTGGAGATGGTTGCCGACTAATTTCAACGTGGCGGACGATGGAACGCGCTGTAAACCGAGCCAGCGCATCACCATCGACGATCGGTGGTACCAAGGACCGGCATTTCTGCGGTTACCCGAACGAGATTGGCCACAGAACCCGAACGACGTCACCGCTACTGAAAGAGAGAACCTACCGGAACGCAAGAACATCAAGACCGCTATGACTCATGCTACACGAACAGAACGAGACCCAGCATCAGTATTACCAGACATCAACCGCTTCAGCAGTTACGAACGCCTCATTAATAGCACAGCCTATGTGTTACTATTCATAGAAAAGCTGCGAAGTCGCGACCGAACGAAGAAATTAGAACTTGCACACATACATCGAGCGGAACATATGTGGCAACAAAATAGTCAACGACGAAGCTTTCCTGACGAACTACGAGCACTCAGCCGCGGCGAAGAAATTGATAAAAGATCGAGGTTATATCAATTAGCACCTGAAATCGACCGCGATGGATTGATGAAAATGAAGACTCGTCTAGGAAACGCTCCAGTTCAATACACTGCATCAAGCCCCGTTATACTTGACGGACGGGATGTGTATACGCGCTTACTGATCGCACATATACACAAGAAATCAGCGCATATACACAATGAAGCGATCGTGAACGAGCTGAGACAGAAGTACTGGATTCTGCACCTGCGACCCGTCGTAAAGTCCATCGCCCGAACTTGCGCAATCTGCATATTACGCCGAGCAACGCCACGCGTACAGCCGCATGGAGATTTACCACCTGAACGAACAACGGCATACGAACGACCGTTTACCTGCGCAGCCGTGGACTATGCGGGCCCTGTATATGTCACCATCGGACGCAGAAGAGAGAAGAGATGGATCGCTCTCTATACCTGTCTCACAACACGAGCGGTGCACCTGGAATCCGTGCACAGCCTCTCCGCCGACAGCGCGCTACTCGCGTTACGCCGATTCGCGGCGCGACGTGGGTGGCCTCGCGTTATGTATTCAGATAACGCAACGAACTTCAGAGCGTCGGCCATTGAACTCCAAGAAGCCCATAAGGAGTGGCTACCTATACTTCGAGCCTACGGTCTACAACAACGAATGGAGTGGAAGTTCATCCCGCCTGGTAACCCATCCGCCGGAGGAGCGTGGGAGAGGATGGTACGCACCATCAAATCAGCAATGGCGTACACTCTACACACCAAGGCGCCACGAGAGGAGATATTCAACACCGTATTGGCCGAAGTAGAATATATAGTGAACCAACGACCACTTACACATGTCTCAGTGGACCCGAACGCGCCTGAGACTTTAACACCGAATCACTTCTTGTTACTGCGAGCTGCCAATCTTCCTATACTGGGACCCTGTGAAGAAGATGACAACAAGAAGTGGAGAACAGCCCAAGCCCTCGCCGACCACTTCTGGTCGCGATGGGTCAAAGAAGTCTACCCGCTACTAGCACCCCGCGGTTCTTCAGCCAGCGGCGGGCGTCAGATCCAGCCGGGAGACATCGTGATCATCGCGGACCCTAACGGCCCTCGCAACACGTGGCCGAAAGGGATCGTCGTGGCTACACACCGTGGACCAGACGGCAGAACACGCTCCGCTGACGTCAAGACCCTGCATGGCGTAATGCGGCGCCCCACCTGCAAAATAGCCGTCGTGGTGCCAGCCGGCGAGACGCAGAGCTGCGCTGCCCCCCAGAGCCCGACGACCGCATCAACGACGACTCCGTGATCGTGTCGCCTACCCATGCAACATGGCGTCTTGCGACGGAGGAGGACTAATGTTAGCGACACGACGTCACGACCGATGAACGCCTAGAAATAAGATAAATCATGTAAATAAATGATCCTCACGTAATTAAGTTAGATATAAGTGATCAGTAATGTATAAGCAATTTCATGAACGCAAATGTATGAATCGAACCTTAGAAGTCGCCTATTGGCTGATATTAATCGCCTGAACTTAGCGTATAAGATTTAAAATGTCGCATTTTGTACTATGTATGAACCATTCGATACCTCGCTAGAACTTAATTTACGTAAGAAATGTAACTGTATAGCCCGTTAAATATAGGTCAGTTACCTATTCAAATGATACAATAGACCCCTGGGTCAATAACCCAACGCAATGTTTAAAATAAAGGTTTTAACCCAAAACATTGCAGGTAAACCGGGAACAATAGAAGATCCGAGCGCCTATTGTTTAGAATGTAAACAACTCCGCATGTGTTTTTGTTGTAAACGTTGGATAACCACGTGTAGTATTTATTTACAAACAATGATTGTAAACATTGCGGCATGGATTAATTAAAATTAGGTAAATGTGATTAGAACTTAGCGAAAGTAGGCTAGTATAAATCGACCAATGTGAAGTCCACCAATCAACGCGCAGCATTTACGGACCAACAGAATTAGTGAACGGAACAGACTGAGATTTCATGAAACAGAAATACGCTGCCTTTTGTTTGGTCGACATGTTTTTATGATTGGCTGAAAATCACAGCCAGTGATGTATATATACGCGACGCGTTTTCTATGGAGCAGTGTCAAGCTGACCTCCACCAAGAGAGGAACAATAAAAAGAAGAAAAATGGAACCTGCCTATTAATCGGAAAAAGCCCTCCTGCCGCTCCAGCCCTCCTCATCAGTAGATCCGGCCCACGTGTATCCGAGCTCTGCCAACTGAGTTGTCGGCAGGCAATGCTGGGTACGCTGTACTCAACAGCCGTATAATTATTATTATTTACTTTTACATGGAAGTGAATAAAAAGAAATGCTCTTTGCCTTTCTCCTCGAAAGTAAAAAAAGCGGCCAAGAGCATGTCGGGACATGCTCAGTATAAGGTTCCGTAGGTAGGTCGTATCTTAACACTGATTTCATACAAAGATACGACGTTTCGAAAAATATTTTAGAGACTTTTCTCGGACTGCTTGTAACTTTTTTTTTGTGTGGTACGGGGATCATGGCGTCCAGCCACACTAAAATGTAACTTCTGGTGCCTTTAAAATTGACCAATCAGAACGTGTTATTTATAAAAATCAATACAGCAATAATTTGTAACAACATTTATTTACTGTACTGCACCACAGATTAAATATAAAAGTTACATTCCACTGCGATATCATACATTTAGTGTGATAAGACTTTAATGCAGTGTTTTTACAAGCTTTTATTTAGTTTCACCTGTCCCGTTGTCTGTCGTTCTGTAATCAAATCTTGCAACTTAAATTTGATCCACTTCCCGATTTCCGATTGAGCTGAAATTTAGAATGCATGTATAAATCGGATGACAATGCAATGTTATTGTGACATAGAGCTGATCTGATGATGGAGCTGGAAGGTGGCCATAGGAACTCCGTAATTAAATGGTGCAACCCTATCGAGTTTGAGCTCATTAGATTCGTCTTGACAAGTACTTTGATACTATATGGTAACCAGGGTCTGATAATGGAGCCGGAAGGTGGCCATAGGAACTCCGTAATTAAACGATGCAACCCTATCGAGTTTGAGCTCATTGGATTAGTCTTGACGAGTACTTTGATACTATATGGTAACCAGGGTCTGATGATGGAGCAGGAAGGTGGCCATAGGAACTCCGTAATTAAATGATGCAACCCTATCGAGTTTAAGCTCATTAGATTCGTCTTGACAAGTACTTTGATACTATATGGTAACCAGGGTCTGATAATGGAGCCGGAAGGTGGCCATAGGAACTCCGTAATTAAACGATGCAACCCTATCGAGTTTGAGCTCATTAGATTCGTCTTGACAAGTACTTTGATACTATATGGTAACCAGGGTCTGATAATGGAGCCGGAAGGTGGCCATAGGAACTCCGTAATTAAACGATGCAACCCTATCGAGTTTGAGCTCATTGGATTAGTCTTGACGAGTACTTTGATACTATATGGTAACCAGGGTCTGATGTTGGAGCCGGAAGGTGGCCATAGGAACTCCGTAATTAAATGATGCAACCCTATCGAGTTTGAGCTCATTGGATTAGTCTTGATGAGTACTTTGATACTATATGGTAACCAGGGTCTGATGTTGGAGCCGGAAGGTGGCCATAGGAACTCCGTAATTAAACGATGCAACCCTATCGAGTTTCAGCTCATTGGATTAGTCTTGACGAGTACTTTGATACTATATGGTAACCAGGGTCTGATGTTGGATTGGAGTTGGAAGGTGGCCATAGGAACTCCGTAATTAAACGACGCAACCCCATCGAGTTTGGGCTCATTGGATTAGTCTTGACGAGTACTTTGACACTATTTGGTAACCAGGGTCTGATGTTGGATTGGAGTTGGAAGGTGGCCATAGGAACTCCGTAATTAAACGACGCAACCCCATCGAGTTTGGGCTCATTGGATTAGTCTTGACGAGTACTTTGATACTATATGGTAACCAGGGTCTGATGTTGGAGCCGGAAGGTGGCCATAGGAACTCCGTAATTAAATGATGCAACCCTATCGAGTTTGAGCTCATTGGATTAGTCTTGAAGAGTACTTTGATACTATATGGTAACCAGGGTCTGATGTTGGATTGGAGTTGGAAGGTGGCCATAGGAACTCCGTAATTAAACGACGCAACCCCATCGAGTTTGGGCTCATTGGATTAGTCTTGACGAGTACTTTGACACTATATGGTAACCAGGGTCTGATGTTGGAGTTGGAAGGTGGCCATAGGAACTCCGTAATTATACGACGCAACCCCATCGAGTTTGGGCTCATTGGATTAGTCTTGACGAGTATTTTGATACTATATGGTAACCAGCAGGCTTAGCACATGATTGGTGCGATAGTATGTCGCCGCGAGATAGATGTCCCGTCCTTCACTAGCGATATTAACAAAAGAGGGACGGATAGACTATCTCGCGGCGAGATACTGTCGCGCCAATCATGTGCTAAGCATACAGGGTCTGATGTTGGTGCCGGAAGGTGGCCATAGGAACTCCATAATTAAACGACGCAACCCCATCGAGTTTGGTCTCGTTTGATTCGTATTGACGAGTCTCTTGCTTTCGTCCCATATTAATTAAATATGATTGGATGGATGACCCAATGCCAAGGTGAGCACGTGCCGAGGGCTGAATGGTATGAGGGTGTATAAACATGTCTTGCCGCTAACGTTGCGCCTCAGGGTACCAGGGTGAACCCTGTTGTATCAACGAACCTCTAGGGGGATGGACCGTTATTTGTCCTATACTCGTGGGAATAACATGAAGAAAACAGAAACAACTACACAAAGAAAACGACGTTTAGAGAAGGCGAAATTGAAGAGATAAAAAAAAATTTATTAATCAAAAAATAATGATCAGATTGATATTAATCAAATAATACACACGGACATTAACAAAACAGGAGGTCTTCCAAAAGAACTAGAAATATTTGTTGGTTCTAAAGTTATGTTGAGGTCTAACGTTGACGTTGCTAAGGGACTTGTGAATGGAGCAATAGGTCACATCACTGAAATCATATGGCCGTATTACAGACGTGCTCAACTATACGTTAGCGATGTACCAGGTTCGCGTAGACTTTAGTAACGATGCCATTCACATAGTACACCCTAAATCAGTTCAATTTCCTGCTAAATTTAATCACGGCACAGCTGAAAGAAGAATGCTCCCGATTGTCTTGTCTTGGGCTTCAACTGTGCATGAAATGCAGGGAACTACTATAGATCATGCTGTTATTTATCTAGGCTCCAAATTGTTCGCTGCTGGTCAAGCTTATGTAGCTTTAAGCCGAGTTAGGTCTTTAGCAGGTCTTCAAACCGAAGAACTTGACTGCTCCAAGTTGTCGTCGAAGAAACCTTGTAATGTTGATGCATTAAAAGAAATGGATAGAATGAGAAACGTTACAAATAACTAACAAGTGATTACATAACTTCAACATTATTGATATTTAAATCAGTACATATTACATATCATGTGAACGAACTACGGACTTTATAACGGAATAACGCTGCTACGCGCTGCGAACTACGTCGTAGTAAATCTCGAATTAAAAATAGAGGTACCTACTAAAAAGTTAACAATAAAATTAAATAAAAAAAAACCTTTTTAAAAACAAGCTTTTATTATTTGTTTATAAAATGAACTAAAAAGTTAAAAATAAATAAACTCTAAAAAGAAATATAACACTTTGTAACTTGATTGTAACCTTTAACGACAAATAAGCGTCTTCAATTGTTCAATCTCGTCCCCCCTCTTTATCATAGTCTCCATTTATAAATGAAAGCGTGTTACATTGTGATAGCTTGAGGAAAATGTTGTGTTGTATTAAATGTAACACGCTTTCATTTATAAATGGAGACTATGATAAAGAGGGGGGACGAGATTGAACAATTATGTATGGTGAAAAGTTTTAGTATTAAAATTAAATAAATTTGTACAATATGGAATTATTTTGTCCTAGACGAAGACGCTTATTTGTCGTTAAAGGTTACAATCAAGTTACAAAGTGTTATATTTCTTTTTAGAGTTTATTTATTTTTAACTTTTTAGTTCATTTTATAAACAAATAATAAAAGCTTGTTTTTAAAAAGGTTTTTTTTTCTTTAATTTTATTATTTTTTTATGTTTTTGCCCTGGCCACTAAGATCCTCCTAGTTTAAAAAAATATAACCCCTGATACAAAGTGAGTGCTAAGTTAATAGTATGAAAAAGACAATTTTCCATGTACGCTTTCAATGTTTTCCATGTAAGTATTAGTTCTATACTGAAAGATCATCGTAATAATTGGTAGACTCAATCGGTAGCGGGAAGGATAGTCGTTCTCTACCCTGTATAATATAGATAGATACATATAGATACTGAAATACGACGACCACGACCAAGGAGCAAACATTTGAGATAAATAAATACACAAATGAAGGGCCCACGGAAAAAACATGTCCAGTGCTTTAAAAAATCAGGGCAAATTCACACCTTATTCGGTTAAAAGTAAGGTGGTTTTCCTTCTGTAATTTGAGTTGACTAGACATGTTCTTTCCGTAGACCCTTCAAACAATGCCCTCGGATTTTGACCCGGAAGATGGAGCTTTGTAGCAACACTACCAACTAGGCTACGGAGGCTGATAAAATAATGAACAGACAATCAATGTTCCTTTACGTATTCCACTCGTTTATTATGAAAAAATATATCCTGAAAAACAATGTGGGAAAGCCTTCAAGAAGCCGACTACATCGTGGCTTCATATCACATCATCATCAGCCTATATCGGTCCATCATCAGCCTATGATAGTCCACTGCTGGACGTAGGCCTCTCCTATTAACTATGCGTATAGACGCCTTAGAAGGCAAATGCCCATAATCGCCACGCTGGGCAAGCGGATTGACGATCGCAGTTATGTGTCCACTATGATGACGCTGCTGCCCATCATCAATCTTTTATTAAATAATAGTGACACTTCAATCCTTTAGACGACTCTTACGACACCCGCAGGAGGAGTTGGGGTGGTGACAAATGTATTCTTACTGCCGTCACCACACGGCACTATATCGGTCCACTGCTGGACAAAAGCCTCTCCCACTGCCTATCCTTGTGGTTGTTATAGAAGGTACATGCCCATAATCGCCACACTGGGCGCTCGCAGTGGTGTGTCCACTATGATAACCAAGGATCGGACAAATGCCCGTCATTTCGAAAAAATAACTCTGTTCCGTACAGTACCTAGAGACTTCCTTATCTTGTGATGTTAACATATTTTATTTTATAAGGTATATTTTTTTCATCACACCTGTTCCGTAAGTGCGCCAATACGCTGCGGTGATGCGGGCCGTAGGTGCGTCATTACGTCCTAGTAGGCCGTTAAGGATTTTCATACAACATTACGTCCCACTAGCGCGGTCCGGCGCACGCCGTGCGCCGCGCCAAGATTTCTTTTATGAAAATGATGAAATTAAGTCATCCCTGATTTAGACCATTTAAGAGTAGTTTTGTGAAAATATATTGTTTTATTTACTTTTTTGCATCACAGGTGTGATGAAAAACATTGTGTGTACCACGGGCGGTACAAGAATTATGAACTCGTGTGAAGTAAAGCCCGCGCCTTCAGCTTGGGCTTTACTTTCACACTCGTTCGCAAATTCTTACTTACCGCCCTAAATACACAATTTACTATAGTAACACTATCACAAAGTATCTATTTAGGAGATCCCAACTCCTTCTTACTTTTATGTACCTTGATTGTGAATTTCTGACACATAAACGACTTAGAATTTTGATCTAATGAGTGTGTGATTAACAAAAAAAACGATTTAAACGAATTATACCTATCGCGTATATTAATTAACTTTGTAACGACGTTTCGAACAATTATTGTGTGCACAAGTATCTAAGAAATAATTGGGATGTCCTAAATAGATACTTTGTGTTCGTATTATAAAAAAATATCTTAAATAAGGAAATAAATATCTTAAATTAATAAAATATGTTAACATTATAAGATAAGGAAGTCTCTACCATACGGCACAGGGTTAAGTTTTCAAAATGACGGGCGTTTTTGTCCGATCCTTGATGATAACGCTGCTGCCCATCATCATCAGTAAATAAATAAAAAAGTCAGTGACACTTTAATCCCTTAGTCGACTCTTACAACACCTACGGGAAGATTAGAGTTGGAGTGATGATCATGACAAATGGGACAAAATTCTTTTCGTTGTCTTATTTTGTGTCCCCAAAAAACATGACACAGTTGTGATTTTTGTATGGGATGATGTTTTGTTTCCAAATTTGATGAATGGATTAAAATCTAGCGTGAAAAAGAAATACAAGTGCACCAGATTTTTTTTTATAAATTGAGTCGAGTCAGCAACTAGAAGCGTGACAGAGTGGTGTGAAACAAGACAACGAAAATAATTTTGACCCAATGCATTCTTATTGAATGAATTATTAGGCCGTGTGGTGACGGCAGTAAGAATACATTTGTCACCACCCTAACTCCTCCTGCGGGTGTCGTAAGAGTCGACTAAGGGATCAATATGTCACTGACCATTATTTAATTTTGATAAAAGATTGATGATGGGCAGCAGCGTCATCATAGTGGACACATTACTGCGATCGCCAATCCGCTTGCCCAGCGTGGCGATTATGGGCACTTACCTCCTAATGCGTCTATACGCATAGTTAATAAGGAGAGGCCTACGTCCAGCAGTGGACTATCATAGGCTGATGATGTGTATTCTTATTGCCCTCACCACGCGGCACGCGGTAGCGTGGCTTGAATTAAGCTATTTCCGTCGTGGCGTGGCTTGTGCCTCTCGTGACCTTAAAGGTCAGGGGGTCTTGGTTGCGTGCGTGTTCAGAAGCTTATTATTTTTGACATTGGGTCAATGGGTTCTGGAGTATGAAGAACAGATGTGGCAGTCCGAATATTAAGAAATAAGGGTGTAACGCTTTTGATTTTTTATTCGCCGTTAAAATTTTAGACGGTTAATTCTAGGTCATATTGGTGAACCTTTACTATGGTGCCGACACTTGATTCGAGAAAAACGGACGTTATATACATTTCCGCCTACTAATATCTCAGAGTTTGTATGGAATATATTTTTTTTTCTCGTATCGGTAGTACATTATGACACAAGTGCGAAAAAAATGAAGTTCAAAACACGAGCGAAGGGAGTGGTTTAAATCGCCACGAGTTACGAATTTTCTTTTCGCACGTGATACGTACAACGTTTTTCAGATGGTCCTCCGAAATTTCACGCTGACGAAAACTTAACTAATTCTCACACTATGCACTAGCGCGTACCCAAATAAAGCACTCTCTGTGCTGAAAAGTATTTTTCTCAAAATAACAATGAAATTTTGACATTGTCTATGCACGTCAAATTGAACCAAGAAGTACCTTGTTGTTTCGATGACTGAACTTGAAATTAACTTGACTGTGTTTCATGTGATGGCCTCATCGGAAGACTAGCGTCCAAGATGGCGAAAAGTCTATTTGAAATGCACCCCCATGAGTAGCAAATGAAAGGGTTTGCTATCAGGAATACGAATAAAATGGTCTGTGCTAAAAGCGTGTTTTTTCGTTTTTCAAACTATTCTTTCCTGTATTTGGTTCTTAATGTGTTTGTTACGATTAAACTAATTTCTGTTTCCAATTTCATTATTACTTTGCAGTCCTATTCCAAAGTACCGAAAGTAACCTTCTTTTGACAAGTGATAGATCATGTTGTCATTTTGTAGACTGAAAATAATCAATTTCCAAATATTTGTAGACTTCGGTCGATACTGTCAGTAGCTTGTTTGAAATATAATTAAAGGGTTAAACTCTCGTGTCTTAATTAGTCATTACGTGCATTCGTACGTCTAGGTTTCCATTATTGAGCACTACGTCGCGCGCACGGCACGTACTGCAGACCGCCTCGCAGCTCGCTCGACATAAAGTTAGTTGAGATAGCTCATTTTGTTTTCCAACCTAAAAACAATGCCATATCCGATCCTTCTATGATGACGGTTTACTTTGGTTCACAGGTTGGCGCTTAGATCGGATCTGTCGCGACCTCTAAACACTTCCTGGGTTCTTGTACCTACTGATAAAGTTTACTGTGCTGTTCTCATCTGATAACATTATAGTAGGTTGTTGCCTAAGGAATTGGCATTTTTTCGTCGAAATTAAATGGGCCTGATTTCATTACTTCATATTTACCTTAGATATTATGATTACTTATGTTTGTATCTCCTTGAGAATCACGATTTTTTGATAGGCTTGCGCGGATAAAGATGCAACACGTAGAGAGAAATTTGCTGCAACCCATTCACGGGCACATCAATATATACCCGTAAACCGGTCCCAGCAGGCGTATAGAGACTATTGAGAAGGAATGGAAAAGACTATTGAGAAGGAATGGGCTATGGTGATGAAGGATGGATGGATCAGATATGGAACTGTAGAAAACAGGTCCGGACACCTGTCGTAACAATGATTTCTCTGTGCTATCGAGGCAGGCGATGACTTGCCGCCTTATTACTTATATTATTTGCAATTGTGCAGTTTTAAGTATAAAAAGGGGCCTTGTGACTAAGATGTCTTCGAGACAAAAGAATCTTATTTTTTCGTGATATTCCAAAATGAACATCAATAACTCGCCCAAGAGCATGTCAAACCATGCTCAGTATAGGGTTCCGAAGTCATTCATAAATTGCTGGGCTGATTATAATCGAAATATTTACTTTCCTACCGCAGGGCACCTTGTGGCGAGCCCAGATTCTTAAACGTCATCTAACTTAACTAGCCGCTATGTATTGAAAGAAATATAGAAAGAAAAAACATTTATTCGTGACACAACATAGACATTAAAACATAAAATAAACTCAGACGTAATTAAACTAAGTGCCACAAAATGGTCTCCAATTCAGCATTTTGCTGGGGTGTAGACGCAGCCCAGCAAACAACAGGTCCCTTTCGGTCTTATGAGATCGAAAGGGACAAACCACAGATGTAATTTATACCATAGATCAAGCAAACGTATCTACTTAGCGTGTCAAATGAACTCAGAAAAATCTACTGAGTTGTCTGTCTTAAATCGCATTTTGTAAGTTGAAGTGAACAAAAACATTAATAATGCCTCCTTAAGTAATATTAATTGCAACAACAAAAAAAAATATGAATACTCAAGGGCCTGCGACATATTTAAAATCATAGGCAAGTAACAACTTCAATACAAAATCTGACACGCTCGGCCGCCATACAAATGAATGAACTTGTTTCTTCTATCCAAATCTAATTCTGTGGGACAAACAATATTTAGCGGCTTGCTAAGCTATAAGACGTTTATGAATAAGAGGGTTATCTATTTACGCACTCACGCGCTCTCCTATGGAATGGTTTTCCTGGAAGACCAGGGTCAAGGTACCCAACAAGTATCTTACATAAAGCCGAGTGAAAACTTTTTCACCGACGCTTGGAGAACTATTTAAATTGTATGGTTTTTGTTTGTATTTTAAGCTCACTGAATAAATTATTATTCTTCCTTTCTTTATTTCTATTACTAGCGACCCGCCCCGGCTTCGCACGGGTACTATACCTACGTAAAAACCTATCTCTTGAATTACTCTACCTTTAAAAAAAATCTCATCAAAATCCGTTGCGTAGTTTTAAAGATTTAAGCGTACAAAGGGACATAGGGACAGAAAAAGTGACTTTATTTTATACTATGTAGTGATGCTCAACCGTGAGCGGTAAATGGCTGAAATAATGATGCATTTTGCTATGACGTTTAAGTAATAAATAAATACATATTTATAGAAGTATTAACAATTGTTGAGAGTAACGTTTATTGACAAATAAAAAGAGCCCTAAAAAGAAAATGCCGAGTTTTTTCGTTACTAATTCAAAGCTCATCGAAATTGTACCTCACGTGGGCTGGGGAAGCTAAAAATAAACTTTTATTATTCTTTTGAATATTTAAAGTATAGACACGCGGTTCTCTGTTTGTCAATCAACATCATAGCAGCATATACATTTTGTGGTCTACAACCGGGGTGAAAATTTTAATGGTGCATTAATAAGCTAAGCAACAATCAATTCCACATAAGTATAGTCATTAAAAAATATATATATTATTTTTTGCATTTTTTTCTTGGAATGTTTGTTATTATGGGTTCTTTTACTTGACTTAAAAGTTATTAATAACTTAACATTTTTGTAACATTGAAAAATGTACAAAAACTTTTAAAAAATGTACCAAATTAGTGTAAAAATAAAACCAAAATAACTATTATGACTCAGTACCTGGTATACTATCTTGATGTCTTGCGACTGACTAGCTACGATATCGTGATGCCGAGATCCAGTACTACGGGTCCATTACCTACTTTGAATAACAATATCTCCTAACTTATCAATTTTTAAACATCGGTACTTTTACAGGATTATTGCGGATAGCCTAAGGAGTCACCCATTTCATTTTTCTCCCGTGTTCAAGGCCACACACTGTATTCGGGGTTTGGGGATATTGTTAGCCTCCGTAGCCTTGTTGATACTGACCCTGCTGAAACTGGAGGTTCCGGGTTCAAATCCCGGCGAGGGCATTTGTGTATTTATTCAAGATTCAAATACTTTAATGTTCAATAAACACAAGTAAAAACAAATTATACATCATAAACAGAAATGGCAAATACATATTCATTAATTAAATAAAAAGGGAAAAAAATCATAATATTAATCGCACAAAATAAAACACAATATCAAAACAAAAATGTCACACAAATTATACATTAGGTATACACGTTAATTAAAGAAATAAAAAGGAAAAAAACTACAATAATAATAATCTAGACATGTCAATTATCGTTTTATAATTCCTTAACGCTATAGTAAGCTTTTTTAAATAAAAAACGTCTTAACGACATTGTCATACTGCTCATAGGAAGGCACCCTTTTAACCTCCGAACTCAGTTTATTATAAATTTGGACACCCAGTACCCGCAAAGAATTTGATGATTTTGCCAATCGCAAATATATGTTCCTTGGTTATGGCTGTCTATGTATTTAAGTATCTATCGTATCTATCCTAATATCGTCGCCTGGTACCCACATCACAAGCCTTCATTGAGCTTACCGTGGGACTAGGTCGATTTGTGTAAGATGTCCCAAGATATTTATTTATTTTATTTATTTATATTGCAATACCGCGTAACTGACATTGGTTATTAGTACTTATAGCTTATAACGGGATATGTATTTAGCATGTTTGAATGAGCACCCGCTATTTTGGCACTATTGAAAATCGGGTGGTCAATAATTTAAATTTTATATGGTAAATATCCCTTCCGTGGGACATAATAACTATAAATTTAATATAGCTAATCCGGTAAAATCACGTGTATTTAGTCATTACGTTTTGCTGGTAGTAAGACCTCGTGCATGGTCTGCCCGGATACCTACCACCGTCTTACTCGTTAACCTGCCGCTAAATAGCAGTGTTTGCACTGCTATGTTTCGTTTTGGGAGTAAGATAGCCGGTGCAATTACTGGCATAGATAAAGGCAATCCATCTAAGTCCTCATAGGCGATTTTTGATCACTATGTCCATGGGCCTCAGTTCCTGCTTTCCATCAGGTGGGCTGAGAGCTCAGTTATCTACCTTCGTCACAATAAAAAAAAATGTGCGACATGTTTTTTCTATGCCTATTACCTCGGAACTAATTTTAATTGTAACGAATACATCATGCATTTAGACAAAAACCAATTTGTGACAATATTATATTCCGTTTTTGTGTTTTACGTGCAATTTTTTGAAACAACAAATCCTTTCAATGATTTCCATAATTTTATTAAAACAGAAAGAAATATTTAACCAAGTTTAACCAACACTTTATAATTCAGTCGCTTGAAAAATTATATTTTTCACAGGCCAGGCGAGAGGGAAAAGCAATTACATCCTCTCATTTAATTAAGTGTGACGACATGAATTATGTAAATAATGGACACGCTATTTTAGTACATTACGACACAAGTGCAAAAAACATGAAATTCGAAACGAGTGGCGATGTTTCAAAACAACGAATTTCGTTTTTGCACGTGTCTCGTACGACGTTTTTTAGTACACATGGCCCTCCAAAGTTTTGGACTTGACGTAAAATGACCCACTTCTCGCACTAGAGCCTAAAAAGAACACCATCTGTACTAAAAAATATTATTTAGCTGTAAATTAAAATTAGATACACGAATTAGCCGCGAAAGCTCAGTGCGTGGGTTCGTTTTCTATCGCGGACGTTGGTGATCTTGGTCTATTTCTTTGGTATGTGACGTCTAATATTAATAATATACATTACTTGTATAACTATTACAAGTACCTAGTATAAATTCGTGTTACTTCTTCATCACGAATAGTCTGCTCATTGTTTTCATTAAAACTCTCTCTTCTTAATCGTTCCCCCATTGCTGAGGATCGTGACTCCACTTGCGGTTTAAATGCCTCCAACTGTTTCTATCTGTGGCTCGATGGATCGCGGTGGTAATGTGAAGATCCAGCTGTTCGGTTATCTGGTCCGACCATCTCTTGGGACTTCGTTTTCTAAGTATTTTGCCCTCAACGTTTCCCGTTACCACTAGTTTTTCCAAATTATCGATCCCCTTCGAGCGATATGGCCAAAATAGGTGACAACCCGGTGTAGGCATATAGAGGACAGACGTTGGCCGTTCTTCATTTCGAGTTTTTTTGAGGACCGAGGTGTATGTGCGGTGGGCTGTCCAAGGAATCCTTAGCATACGGCGCCAACACCACATTTCGAAAACGTCGATCCTCTGTCTGTTAGTGGCTTTCAGCGTCCAGGTTTCGGCACCATAAAGAAATATGGAGAAAACTAGTGTGCGGATTAAATGTAATTTGGTGCTGTTCGAAATGTTCCTGTCTTTCCATATTTTGCCGAGTTGGGTCATTGCTGTCTTAGCCATTCCGATGCGTCTGCGTATCTCTGGCTCACAGGTACCTTTA